>BCLG01001977.1:38565-55138 GCA_001602295.1 Zoysia matrella
GCGCCAGAGGCTCGCTATTGGTGCGGCCCGCTGTAGGCGCCCTCTGTTGGGCCGGGATAAGACGGCCCACGCGCCTCTGCCCTGTTTTCCTCCGTTGGGCCAGAAAGCCTCCGAAGCCCAGCATTGTGCGGCCGGCCCATTTAGGCTAAAAAAGATTTTTCTTTTGCGAATTAATCTATTTAATTGTCCAGAAAATGGTTTCAAATTTCTAAAATTCGTAAAAATTTCATTCTAATTCAAAAAATTATGAAATAAATTTTGTTAGGATCCTCTTATCTAGAACTATATTCTGAAGTTAACAAATTTTTATTTTATGCATGAAAATAATTTATTTAAATCAGATCACAAAATAATTCATTAATGCATTATAATTATTCCTTGACATTATAATTTTTGGAAAAATTTACTTTTCTGATTATTTAGTCCAACTTTCTTGTTCTGCAAAGTTTCATACTTATTTTCAACAAAACTAATTTTATAAATGATTTATTGTGTTTAAATGGTGTTTAATTCATTATAAATGCATTTGATTTCAATAAATTCTGAAAATTTGTCAAAAATTAGTTATAATCCCCCTGTTATTATTGAAAACTAAAATTATACTTTACTTTTATGAAAACTATTTGAAATGGGTTTTAGAACTAAAATGTCTGGTCACTTTTATTTTTCAAAAGGCTATCATCGCATGTGATTTAAATTCAAGTTTTTGACTTTTACAAATTAGCATAACTCAATTCCTTACATATCATTTCATGTATAGGACCCGAAGTTGCCGAGAGAGAGTTTGACGACGTTCCGTTCGTCGAGGAATCTAACTTTGAGCAAAGCCTAGGCAAACTCTAGTGCATTAATTCTGTTTTAACTGTTTTATATTTTAGTACTATATAGTATATGAATTTTGTACTGTGCATTAGGTTTTTAGGAGTTGATTGAAACATAGCTTGCATGATAGCACCTTTCCTCGGTTAATGGTATTTGGTTCGGATACCTCGATGTAGAGCTAGGCTTATTATTGTAGTTACGATAGAAGTCGAGTGATTGACCATTCACTCGTGAGCTATAGGTGGTTACCATGAGTTTGATAGTATGACAAAAAATGGTGAGCATAGCTTGGTCTATCACAAGAAATGATAAGCTGAGACCGAGTAGGGAAGTAGGTTGAAACACGGCATGTGTCCATTGCGGATGCATGACCAATGTGTTGTAGCCCTGTCTGCGTCGGTTAAGAACTGTACCATTGTCGGCCCTATTGACCAAGTTTGAACAGTACTGATTACATACTGGCTATATGGGCCTCAGAAAACTGATGTATCCCAATGTACATAGTGAGTAGACGTAACCGTACCTCTCTTCTGGAGATGATTAGAAGAGAGAGCTTTGGGGCTAACCATAGATAGACCCGGTGAGGTTATCACATGGCGAACCACTGCTCAGGAGAGGTGAGCATCGGACCGGTACTATGTATCATCGGTGTGAAAGGTTGTCGCGTACGACTTTCTGAAAGTGCGTACGCGTCGTGTAATCAGATTTCTCCAGCTGGATGTAAATCGATTCGAATCGCTGCCCCTCACAGTGACAAGTACCACTTGTTTCAGTGCGCCACATCGTAGTTAAGAAGTGAAATAATAGTGAAGTGATAAAGTATTCTGGTTTGCTGGTTATGTTTACTATAAATTGTTTGGCAACCATGATTGTAGTAGTTGATAGTGCAAAATAAATTTATCTTCTTTGCAACTAATTTACTGCTAAAACTTGAAAGTAAGTATCCACTGATAGCGCTGGATTTTGCAAACAGCTATCCCATGTGAGTCGGCCTTGACATATCTTTTAGAGTCTGCTGTAGTTAGCCATGTTGACGGGTAAGACTTGCTGAGCATTCAAATGCTCAGGGCGTGGCTCTTCGTGGTTTTGTTTTGCAGGTGCCCTCTCTTTCCCTCCTCTGAACCAACCGACAGGAGCGACCCTCGAGGGTGGCTATGTCCGTTGGGAGCCTTGCTCGCCGCGCTGAGCTTCTCGTGTGCCGCTAGAAGATGCATCGTATGGGCTCGATGTCATCTTGTGCCTGGTACATAGGAGATCCTAGTAGTCTTTAAATAAGGTGAACGTTTCCGTGCTTATAAAAACTGTGGTTTGTAACTTAAACAACCATTTGTATTATATTTTATCGTGCTTGAGTTGTACTGTTGGTCCTCGCTTCGTCGAGTGACACCCAATAAGATCCTGTGGTCGATAGATCGTCTCTTTCGAGGGGCGGTCTGTCACAGCTGGTATCAGAGCAATATCGAGAACAATACAACTTTAAAGCTATTTTTGATAAGCTAACTACGTGGAAAACCCCTAGTTCCAGCCCAACTAAGGACTATATTAGTGTTTGTCTCATTAGGTGGCTGTTGTGTGTGCTAACTGGTGGCCGTTAGTACGTGTAGAATTTGAGAGATCGTGTTTGCCACCGAGGTCACGCACGGTCATCTATATTGGCCAAGGTTTTATTTTGGTGAGGTTTTATAGGACCATTGCATATTGAGCATTTGCATTTAAAATCGTAAATAACCAAATCATCTAAAAAGAAATCTCCTGTCTTGTCTAAAAGGTTTTGAAAGTTCAAAAGTTTTATCCAGCCATTTTGGGTAGCAAAGACTTCTTTCATCTTGGCCTCTCAATCCATCAATCTTGAGTTTCGAAATGAGCCATATCGCTGTCGTTATTTCTGAAATCAGCACCTTACCTCTGGTTTCAAAATTTCATAACATCTGTTCTGCTTTTGGTATGAGGACAAGTAAATATGCGTTGGAAAGCTACTGAAAACCTCTATGACTTTGTTGTTCACTTCCAGTTCTGATTCGGCCTATATGAGAGCTAGAATTTGATTTTTCTGCTTGATGCCAGTCTAAGACAGAACGGGTGCTGTTCTGTTTTTCTCGCATTTTCTGATAAAGAAATATATATATACCATTTCGAGTGTGCTTATCGCTTGAAATTTGGTCTCATGGTATATGTTTTTGAAAAGTGATATCATATTGTGGATGGAGAGATGTTTCAACCCCTTGTTTTAACATTCTTTCCGCATAATGAGGAGTATGAAAAAGGTGGTGCTAGTGGCCAGTAGGACACTGTACCTCCTCAAGCACCAATATTTGCTGGAGCCATTGTTGAATAGACTCGCCTACTGAGGACTCTGGTTCAACAGAATTTCAGAGATGCTGATCGTCAAGGACACCAGGCGCATCGTCAGCATAGCTCTTATGTGGATTTTTTGGGTACTCATCCTCTGATATTCAGCATCACCACTGAGCCTCTCAATGCGGATAACTGGTTGCGCATCATGGAATCCAAATTCAAGCTTATCCGCTGCACAGAAGAACAGAAGGCCTAGTTTGCATCTCAGTAGCTTCTTGGTTCTGCCAATGTATGGTGGGCCAATTATATTGCTTCTATGCCTGCTGATCGTGAAGTTACTTGGAATGAGTTCAAGGCCGCATTCCGGGCTCAGCATATTTCTGATGGACTTATGAAGAAGAAGATGCGAGAGTTCATGTCGCTGAAGCAAGGTGGCCGCAGTGTTCACGAATACTCCCAGATTTTCAACCAACTTGCTTTGTATGCTCCGCAGTACGTGGACACTGAAGAAAAGAAGAATTGTTTCCTGGAAGGTATGAATTCCAAACTTCGTGCCAGAATGGGGACAAACATTGGTGGAAGTTTCAGTGAGTCCTGCCATCACTACAGAAGACCTATGGGAGATTCATCATGAGGAAAAGAAGAAGAAGCGCTTCGCTCCAGGACCCTCTAGTGGCGCACCTCAGAAGTATCGAATGATCTACACTGCGCCATCTGGACAGCAGTATCGTTCCACCCCGGTTCAGTGTCCTCCGTATTGCCCTCCTCAACAGCAGCAGATCACGTATCGCGCCTCTACTCCAGCTCCTCAAGCTTCAGTGGGCGTACGACCACCACAACAACAGGTGCGATCGGAATACTTCCAATGTTATAATTGTGGTCGTACAGGTCATTTTGCTAAAGATTGTCGTGTGCCGAAGCTGCAAGGGAATGCACCTCGTCCTCAAGCTCAGGGTGCTTATCAGAAGCAAGGTCAGCAGAAGCCTGCAGTCAAGACAGGTCGAGTGAACTATACTACGACCGAGGAGATTTCTGAAGATGCATTTGTTCTTGCTGGTATGTTTTCACTCGAGGGCAACACTACTTTTGTTCTGTTTGATTCCGGTGCAACGAATAATTTCATCAGTCATACTTATGTAGAGAACAATAGTATAAAGAGTGGCGAGATGAAGTCACCGTATCTTATCCACTCCACTGGAGGAGATATAATAGCTAAGTTAGAAGTGAGAGATGCGCCAATAAACCTTGGAGGAAAAATATATCCAACTAAGTTTATAGTGTCGATAGGACAAGGGATCATATCATTTTAGGTACAAAATGGATGAGATATCACGGAGCTGTTTTGGATATAGCTGCTAGTATTGTTCAGCTTTGATCCCCTATCAATGGAGATCATTGCCTAGTGTTGGGAAATTCTAAAACACCTAAAGCAATGGTTTATCATATTGCGGAAAAGAAACTTGAAGACATCCCGGTGGTACGTGAGTTTCCGGATGTATTTCCAGAAGACCTACCTGGGATACCACCAGACCGAGAGGTAGAGTTCAAGATCGAGCTTCAATCAGATACGGCTCCAATATCGAAGCAACCTTATAAGATGGCACCTAGAAAATTAGCCGAATTAAAAGTGCAACTCAATGAACTTTTAGAGAAAGGATTTATTCGGCCTAGTTCTTCGCCATGGGGTTGTCCTGTGCTGTTTGTGAAAAAGAAAGATGGGTCGATAAGACTTTGTGTGGATTATCGACCTCTCAACGCCGTCACTATCAAGAACAAGTATCCTCTTCCTCGCATTGATATTCTGTTTGATCAGTTGGTTGGCGCCAGAGTGTTCTCCAAGATCGATCTTCGTTCCGGTTATCATCAGATCAAGATCCGAGAAGAAGACATTCCGAAGACCGCCTTTTCCACTCGATATGGTCATTATGAGTTCCTGGTCATGTCTTTTGGTTGACCAACACGCCGGCACATTTCATGTATCTCATGAACTCAGTTTTCATGCCGGAGCTAGACAAGCTTGTTGTTGTGTTTATCGATGACATTCTAGTCTACTCAAAGTCAGAAGAAGAGCACGCCGAGCATCTTCGAATTGTACTACAAAGATTAAGAGAGCACCAACTTTATGCCAAGTATAGCAAGTGCGAATTCTGGCTAAAAGTAGTACCATTTTTGGGCCACGTGATATCTTCAAAAGGAATCCCAGTGGACCCAAGCAAGATCGAAGATGTGGTGAAGTGGAAGTCTCCTACCTCTGTTTCAGAAATCCGAAGTTTTCTGGATTTGGCAGGATATTATAGAAGGTTCATTCCAAATTTTTCTAAGATTGCCAAGCCGATGACAGAATTACTAAAGAAAGATACCAAGTTTGTATGGAGCCAAGCACGCGAAGAAGCATTCCAGACTTTGAAGAAGCATCTTACTACTGCTCCTGTATTAGCTCAGCCAGATATTGGGAAGCCTTTTGATGTATATTGTGATGCTTTAGGCACAGGTCTTGGCTGTGTCCTAATGCAAGAAGGTAGAGTTATCGCTTATGCATCACGCCAACTCCGAAGGCATGAACAAAATTATCCCACCCATGACTTGGAGTTAGCCGCGGTAGTTCTTGCACTAAAGATATGAAGACATTACCTTATGGGTAATTTAGTGCACCTCTACACCGACCATAAGAGTTTGAAGTATCTGTTCACTCATACTGAACTGAATATGAGGTAAAGAATATGGTTAGAGCTGATCAAGTATTATGAGTTAGAAATTCACTATCATCCTGGTAAAGCTAATGTGGTTGCAGATGCACTGAGTCGAAAGGCTCATTGCAATTTTATTGGACTCGCAAATGCAGTGGACAAAGAACCTACTCTGCGAGTGTTACCGCATCTAGCATATTCAATCTTGCCCTTATTCCTACTATCCGTGAAGAAATAGTTGCAGCCCAAAAGGAAGATAAAGGTATGGCGCGTATTCGAGAAAAAGTGGAGGTAATACGACCAAATGCTTTCATCAAGATGAAGAAGGTGTTTTGTGGTTCAAGGGAAGGCTAATAGTGCCGAAAAGTCTCAAGCTACGAAAGAAGATTCTTGATGAAGCTCACTTGTCTAAGTATTCCATTCATCCTGGCAGCAACAAAATGTACCAAGATCTGCGCAAGAAATTTTGGTGGACAAGAATGAAGAGAGAAATTGCTCGATATGTTGCGGAATGTGATACTTGCCGAAATGTTAAAACAGATCATTTGAAGTCAGCCGGGCCACTTCAACCGTTGAGTATCCCTGCTTGAAAGTGGGAGGACATCTCTATGGATTTTATCGTGGGACTCCCACTAACATCAAGGAAGCATGACTCTATCTGGGTGATCACTGATCGCTTGACGAAGAGCTCCCATTTTATTCCGGTATATACAAGGTACAGTGCTGCGAAGTATGCCGAGCTATATATCTCTCGTATTGTTTGTTTGCATGGGGTACCGAAGACTATCATCTCCGATAGAGGTCCTCAGTTTGTGGCTTGTTTTTGGGAGCAGTTTCATGCTATGTTAGGCACCACTCTAATTAGAAGCTCTGCATATCATCTTCAGACTAACGGTCAAACAGAACGGATCATTCAAATCGTCGAAGATATGTTACATGCGTATGTGCTACATCACAGCAAGAATTGGGACGAAGGTTTGCCACTAACAGAATTTTTGTACAACAATAGTTATCAAGAAAGCATCAAGATGTCACCATTTTAAGCTTTATACGGGCGTTCATGCCGAACACCCTTGAATTGGTTTGAACCCGAAGAAACGGTGATTTTTGGACCCGAGATTGTCAGTGACGCCGAAGAGCGAGTTCATGTCATTCAAGCAAATCTCCGAACAGCGCAGTCTAGGCAAAAGAGTTATGCAGATAAGCGACGTCGACCTCTGACCTTTGAATTGGGTGATCTTGTGTATCTCCGAGTCTCACCCATGAAAGGAGTGCAACGCTTTGGAGTCCGAGGAAAATTAGCCCCACGGTACATCGGTCCATTTCCCATCACCGAAAGATGTGGATCCGTGGCATATCGTTTGGAGCTACCTACAAGATTGTTCGGAGTACACAACATCTTTCATGTCTCGCAACTGAAGAAGTGTTTGAAAGCACCACAAGACATCGAGATCACTAACATAGAACAACTCCAACCTGACTTAACGTGCGCCGAGAAGCCGATACGAGTGGTTGATCAGAAAGACCGTGTGATAAGAAACAAGAGTCAGAAATTTTACAAGGTTCAGTGGAGTAATCACACCGAGGCTGAAGCAACGTGGGAGACCGAAGAATATTTACGGAAGAATTTTTCCAGAATTTTTTCAGTCTCTCTGATGTAATTTCCCCCTCTTTTGTTTAAATTTCGGGACGAGATTTCTTTAAGGGGGAAAGGCTGTAGCACTTCGTGTTTTGAATAAAGAAGCGAGTTGTCCGAATTCAAAATTTTGGGAGCCGAGCTCAAAAACAATTAAAACGATTCATGTGAACCTCCAAATTTCAAATGCGAGTTCCAAAAACTTTTTAAATCAATATTGTGAAATAAAATTCTTGTATTAAAAATATTGCAAAGAATTGAATTTTAGGAATTTTTGTGAAATTTTATTCAAAAGTTAAAAGGCCCAAATGAATTTTTCTCCTTTAAGTGATTACCTGTTTTCAAAATTTTATAGAATAACATTTATTTGGAATTTGAACTTGGGCCCAAAATAAAAGTTGTTCCTTTTGAAGTTTTCTACCATCCTGAAAAGTTTCATTTTTATCAGAGCTCTGGGAAGTATTGTTTTCTGATCAAAACAAAGCGCTGCGCAGAAAATCACGAAAATCAGGAAATTGGAAAAAGAACGCGGGTCCCACCTGTCAGTCTCATGCCGCCTTTCTCCTACCTCAGCCTCCAGCGCACGGCTCTCTCTGTCTCTCTCGCGTTGCCACGGCACGGACCAGGTCTCCAGCTCCGCTCGGCTCTCCTGTGCATGCATAACCCGACGCCGTGAGCGTGTCTCCAACCTACTAACAAGCCTACACTACTCCGGTCAGACCCTCTCCTCCGCGACTCGCTCTCTCTCTCGGTTGAGCTCGGGCGCTCATTCCGCGCAGCCGTGGAACCCCACCACCGAGCAATCTCCGGCCAATTCCGCTGCAAAGCTTCGGCGCCCGAACCCCTCTAGCTCCACATGAATTCAACTCGGCAGCCCTCGCACTATGTTGCTTCGATTTCAATTTTTCCCCAAAATCGCGCCATCGCCGACTGCCGTCGGGTTCCTTCAAAATCCGACGAAGTCCGGTGAGCTCTCTTCGTTTTCCCCTTCTAGTCTATGCTGATGAGCTTCCGTAGTTTCCTCTGGGGTGTTGAATCGACGTTTAGAGTGGCCAGTCGTGCAGGAACCCAAGCTTTCTCTGACGTCCTTCTTTGGCACCCTGGGGCCTCACCGTGGGCAGCTCTGTCCGGTCACCCTTGACGCCTTCGTCACCCGTGCCGTCCATCCTTGGACCGTGCCGCAGCTGTAAGTGCAAGTTTCATTGACCCTCGTCGTCGGCACCGAGCTCCCTCCGCCGTCGAACCCCGTCCCAGCGCCGCCTGCCGCCAACGGCTTCTCTCCGGTGAAGACCTCCGGCCATCGACCCCATCCCCGAACTTTGCTTTGGCGCGTCGACCCCATCCGCCCAGGCCGCACGCGTGCGTCGGAGGCGAGCTCTAGGCGCGGCCCGCTGTAGGCGCCCTCTGTTGAGCTGGGATAAGATGGCCCACGCGCCTCGGCCTGTTTTCCCCCGTTGGGCCAGAAAGCCTCCGAAGCCCAGCACTGTGCGGCCGGCCCATTTAGGTGGAAAAGATTTTTCTTTTGCGAATTATTTTATTTAATTGTCCAGAAAAAGGTTTCAAATTTCTAATATTTGTAGAATATTCATTCTAATTCAGAAAATTATGAAATAAATTTTGTTAGGATCCTCTTATCTGGAACTATATTCTGAAGTTAACAAATTTTCATTTTATGCATGAAAATAATTTATTTAAATTAGATCACAAAATAATTCATTAATGCATTATAATTATTCCTTGGCATTCTTATTTTTGGAAAAAATTACTTTTCTGATTATTTAGTTCAACTTTCTTGTTCTGCAAAGTTTCATACTTATTTTCAACAAAAATAATTTTATAAATGATTTATTGTGTTTAAATGGTGTTTAATTCATTATAAATGCATTTGATTTCAATAAATTCTAAAAATTTGTCGAAAATTAGTTATAATCCCCTTGTTATTATTGAAAAACTCAAATTATACTTTACTTTTATGAAAACTATTTTAAATGGGTTTTAGAACTAAAATGTCTGGTCACTTTTATTTTTCATAAGGCTATCATCGCATGTGATTTAAATTCAAGCCTTTGACTTTTACAAATTAGCATAAATCAATTCCTTGCCTATCATTTCATGTATAGGACCCGAAGTTGCCGAGGGAGAGTTCGACGACGTTTCGTTCGTCGAGGAGTCTAACTTTGAGCAAAGCTCAAGCAAGCCTCGGTGCATTAACTCTGTTTTAACTGTTTTATATTTTAGTACTACATAGTATATGAATTTTGTACTGTGCAATAGGTTTTTAGGAGTTGATTGAAAACATAGCTTGCATGATAGCACCTTTCCTCGGTTAATGGTATTTGGTTCGGATACCTCAATGTAGAGCTCGGCTTATTATTGTAGTTACAGTAGAAGTCGAGTGATTGACCATTCACTCGCGAGATATAGGTGGTTACCATGAGTTTGAGGGTATGACAGAAAATGGTGAGCATGGCTTGGTCTATCACAAGAAATGATAAGCTGAGACCGGGCAAGGAAGTAGGTTGAAACACGGCATGTGTCCATTGCGGATGCATGGCCAATGTGTTGTAGCCCTGTCAGTGTTGGTTAAGGACTGTCGACCCTGTTGAGCAAGTTTGAACAGTACTGATTACATACTTGCTGTATGGGTCTCAGAAAACTGATGTAGCCTAATGTGCGTAGTGACTGGACGTAACCGAACCTCTCTTCTGGAGATGATTAGAAGGGAGAGCTTTGAGGCTAACCATGAATATACCCGGTGAGGTTATCGTATGGAGGACCACTGTTCGAGAGAGGTGAGTATCGGACTGGTACTATGTATCATCGGTATGAAAGGTTGCCGCGTACGACTTTCTGGAAGTGCGTACGTGTCGTGTAATCAGGTTTCTCCAGCTGGATGTAAATCGATTCGAATCGCTGCCCCTCACAGTAACGAGTACCACTTTTTCAGTGCGCCACATTGTAGTTAAGAAGTGAAATAATAGTGAAGTGAGAAAGTATTCTCGTTTGCTGGTTATGTTTACTATAAATTGTTTGGCAACCATGATTGTAGTAGTTGATAGTGCAAAATAAATTTATCTTCTTTGCAACTAATTTACTGCTAAAACTTGAAAGTAAGTATCCACTGATAGCGCTGGATTTTGCAAACAGCTATCCCATGTGAGTCGGCTTTGACATATCTTTTGGAGTCTGCTGTAGTTAGCCATGTTGACGGGTAAGACTTGCTGAGCATTCAAATGCTCAGGGCGTGGCTCTTCGTGGTTTTGTTTTGCAGGTGCCCTCTCTTTCCCTCCTCTGAACCAACCGACAGGAGCGACCCTCGAGGTGGCTATGTCCGTTGGGAGCCTTGCTCGCCGCGCTGAGCTTCTCGTGTGCCGCTAGAAGATGCATCGTATGGGCTCGATGTCATCTTGTGCCTGGTACATAGGAGATCCTAGTAGTCTTTAAATAAGGTGAACGTTTCCGTGCTTATAAAAACTGTGGTTTGTAACTTAAACAACCGTTTGTATTATATTTTATCGTGCTTGAGTTGTACTGTTGGTCCTCGCTTCGTCGAGTGACACCCAACAAGATCCTGTGGTCGATAGATCTTATCTTTCGAGGGACGATCTGTCACAATGGTGACCGATTCAAATAAAAAAGTGTCACCAGCTATTTCTAAATGCCACAGCTTACTCTGAATTAGCTCCTGCACTTGACTATCTAGAATATGTACAGGATCGCTTCATCCAAACTTGTCTAGCTGCCTGCTGGTTAAAATTATGAGAAATGGTTCCAATGCGTGTGAGATGAAAAGTTTCGTAAAATAGCAGAGACAACAAAGCAAGGCTTGTACAACACGTAAGAACAATCTTGTGTGTCCAGTGCTCCCTCCATTTTTAAATTGATGTTGTCATTGATTTCTAATATCAACTTTAACCATTCATCTTATTTAAATAATCATTTAAATATATAAAACTATAACTCATGATTCAAACTACTTTAATAATCAATCAAATTATAATAAATTACATAATATTCATCAAACTTTTTTGAATAAAATAAATCGTTAAATTTGATGTTAAAAGTTCAACGGCAACAAGAATTTAGTAACGGAGGGACTAACTGATTATATAGTTCCTATTGAATCAGTGATACCCAGGTTTTGCACAACACCGCACTCCTATGAACTGGATATGCCTGTATGAGCTATGGAAACGATAAACAAATCTGAGCTCAACCACTACCTAAATGTTGCCACAATCTAAACCATAGAGCCCCATGCTTGGACCAAGGAACAACGCAAGCTGCTGATTGGCCAGGGGTGGAAGACTCTACAGAAGTGCAGAACTACAAAATTGATATCATTTCCTTATCGTTGAAGCAAGAACTTGGCCCAAAGAGTCTATTGGCTTAACAACACGAAGGAGCAAGCTTCTCTGGTGATCCAAGTAAACGTGCAGTAAGTTGTCAGCAGTCTGCCTTGCTTTCCTCCTTGCACCCCTATTTTCAGTTGTCACGACAAAGGGGGATGATCCTCTTCCCTCGTCTCTGGAGGGTGTGGCTTCCACCCTGGTTTCTCATCCCAGTGCATGTCATAATATATGTGGCCAATTTCACGGAACTGTACACAGCACCATAAACCCACATATCGCTTCACACGATTTCGAAACTTTTTTTCCACAGCCTGGTTAAATAATTTGAATTAAATAGGATATTAATATTCTAAACTAGTAAACTTCAAGCAGCATTGTGAAAAGTGAATAGCAGCTTACTGCATCAGCAAAACCCCCGAAGACATCAACCATTGATGAGAATTGTATTATTTTGACGTCCTTATACGATGAGAAGACATCTAACAGCTGCAAAAAAGAAAGTAAAGGCACGAACAGATATGCCATTCCATAAGTGGTCAAATGATAAAAAATATATTGAAAAAGCTAACTGTAACATTTAAAGTCAACAGGATATCCATTTTTATATACCTATGTTAAGTTATTTTGGTAGTAATTCACATGCTGATATTTTAATTTCTAGTGTGTTATCTTTTCATACTAATCAGACTAAAAGGCCACATTATAATGTGGAGATAAGTCTGATCAGCAATAGTTTATTGTAGTTTGGGCACGAATGAAACCACAAAATCTAGAGAAGAAATCATAGTTTACCTTTTCATCTGTGTTATTCTTTGGCAAAAGAAGGGGCCTGTATTTACTGGTTCCATTTGCTGCAGAGCATTTGGAGCCTTGGTCATCGCAGAGTTTAACCTCAAGCAATGACTCTTTCAACTAACTCAGGAAGCCAAAACAACACTATTAGGACACATGTTCATCTCTCTCGTCAGCAAAAATTCAACATGAAAAGTTGAAACAACCACAAAATACATGACATTACCTGTTTCGGCAACGATGGATTCTCAAAAAAGGAGTATACTCTGAAATCAATATGTGGGCCAAATTCTTCTTCAGACAAGTCTTTAAGCATAACATGTACCTTTAAAATGAAATTAGTTATTCAAGAAATTAAATCATAATGTTGCAAAAAAAAAAATCATAACAAAATTCCACAATTGCAAATAATTACAATTAAACAAGATTGAAGGGGAAAATATGGGCAGACCCGTCTTTTGTATGTAACCTTCCTCTGCATTTCTACGAGAGGCTGTTTCCAGGTCTCAAACCTGTTGCCCTTTGTTGAAGGGAAAACTATGGGGTGGCGAAAGAAAACATAAAACTAGGCTCCATTTATAGTAAAGAAAATAGCTTTCCTGGCAGCACTACCTCAAACACATGATCCATTGGACAGAGAAAGGGTTGTCTGGTCATTGTTCCATCCATAACTCCAGGATGACCAAACCACATTCTGTCAAGCCTGCACCATAATGGAGGCATTACCTAGAAGTACAGTTGTAGTTAGAAATAGGATATCCACATGTATGAAGAAACTAAATTAGATGATACACTAAAAAAATGATGCTCTCCACAACCTTGCCTCCAAAGGGAAAAAAATTCAGAACAATGGACTATTGAAATTTACAGTAAGAAAGACAGAACACTATAACCTTTGAAGTTAATAAATAGGCAAGTAAAATTCCTAGGAAGAGATCAAACTAGTGAAGTAGTGCTGCTGGGGGGAGGTTGAGTTCAGTGAGATACTTTTATAAATAAAACTATGCATGTTCAATCGTCCATACAATACAAAATCATACAACTAATGTCATACTAAAAGCATCTGAACAGAACTACATAAGCTAAGCATGTAAAACATAGTGAAGAGAGGTTTACCAACCAGAGTTCGTTTTAATAAGGATGCAATTCCAAGCGCAGTCCTAATTTGCTTCAACTGAAAATTTTCAAGAACGTAACAGTTAGATCAAGAAAACTAAAATAACAGGAATGAATACGACCAAATATATATATGCAGAAAATACCTGGTAGTTAACTAATGCAAAATGAGATTCAACAGTGTGAGCACCATCTAACAGCAAACTTTTTGGGATGTTAGGTTTAAATGATAGGAAACCTCCTGCAACATGAGACAAGGCAGCGTACGAACATGATGAGATTATAGCAAATAAAAAATAAAAATTATTAGTAGCAGTCCAATTTTAGGAAATCGTCAAGATCTAACAAAAATAAAAATGATTTTACAATTAAATGAGGTTTCATTGTTTTTTTCATTGTTCTTCTAATTATTTCGCTGTTAGGATAGGTTGAGTTTACAGATAAGCATAGATCCCTGCGCCCAATTTAATATTACAAGTGACACAATACATGGATTGACAAATGAATAGACCTGGAGAGTCGTAATATGACGGTTGATCAACAAAGAGCATTGCCTCGCGCAATCTATTACGCTTTCCTTCAGTACCGGCATACTGGAAAGTAGTGTGCACAGCATATGGTTCTAAATGAAGCTGTTGATGCATGCTCTGTAATGAAGAAAAACATACAGCACAGTTAGTTATCAAAAGGTGATAGCACTCTATGAACATAACAACAGTAAGCAGCGGAACAAGACTAAGAAAATAGGAACACACAGGTTAGGAAGAAGCACGTAAATAAAAAATCTAAAGAGCATCAGGAAGGGGAAACCCCATGATACTGCTATGATCTACGTAACACAGAATGTTTCGAATTCATAGTTTCCAGTTGTTAATCTCAAATAAAGTATAATCGTACCTGGACAAAATATGTATGGCCATTGCAGAATATACTTGCTGGTAGTACTCCCAGCTTCAGTTTCCCGTTGTGCGAATACACAAGATCATCTTGACCTTCAACTGGCTCTCCAAAAACGTTTCGTACAAGATCATTGAAAGCATTCTGGTCCCACAACTTATCATCAGACAAGACTAGATCTTTCCAATCTGCTGCCAGCCTTTTAGCTGGTTCAGTCGGTCGCCAATGGAAAATACCAATATTGAATGCACCAGTAACTATGGATAAGAAAATGGCAATAAGTAAGTTGCTGTATTCTTACATTACAAACATAACTAGTTTTTCCAAAGTATTTTAATCCTTGTCAAACTAGTAGTATTGATGGTACATTAGATAGGAAAATAAATAAATATATATCAAAAACTTTAAAAGTTATCAGTAAACATCAATTTCACACCATATAAAAAACATCCAAGTATCCACTGAATGAGATACGCATGTAAAAAAATCTACTCAGTAATCTTTGGCACAAGTAGGTAGTGACTACATTCTTTTACTCATCCTAGAATAATATGAACAAGAACAGTACCTTACATGATTATGATATTCACAATTAGCAGCTTCAGTACTGTAGCTTATCCAAAAGTGAGTAAATAGTTCCTAGGTTTTAGGGAACTATCAACACACCTACACTATTGCAGTTTGCCACTTACTGAAATGATAAGGACACATGAGATAGCATGAATTTGAAACATGCCAGCAACTGAGGGTTAGCAGAAGATAAAATAAAAAATTGAGGGCATAGCCAAAACTACTAAACGACCATGTAAAGTAAAAAAATAATGTTCAAGTGAACAGATCACAAGCATTAAGCTAATGTTTAAATCTTCTTGCAAAACAAAACTTAAATGGCACATAGTGGGGACCAGGGCCAAACACAATAGACTCTTCGTAGAAATAGCATATGCACACTCCAAATGAGTATTGCTTCACTTAATTCAATTACTAATTAGAGCATGCTGAACTACCTAATTGCTTCATTAAGTCTACATTGCAGGTTTTTATAGCTATGTGAGCTTTTTTATTTGTCACTGTGAAATCAAATATTACCATTTTCTTTAATTTGCGTACAAGTTCCTCTCGAACAACCAAAACTAAGTAGTACAAAGGAGACTACGAATATTATAATATATGATAAGGTCACACGGTGAGTTACATCTAAAACATTTCAAAATTAGTTCTTCTAGTCGATAATAAATAGCTAAAAGTTTGTTTGCGTTATTGTTAAATTTAGGACGCAAATCACACCATTTCTCTTCAAGACCAAATAATAATAAAAAAGCTTCTGCAGGAAACAGAGCTGACAGCAAAGACATAAGCATCTTATGAAGCAGCTTGCGGGGTCTGTGGCAATCAATTACCTTCTCTCCAGTTCTCCAGGCTGTCATCAGTGACGGTGGGAATGACCTGGTCGCTGGATGTGAGTAGATCCGCATCGGGGTAGCGGGCAAGGTAGGGTAGCGGGTTCTTGAGCCACACCATGTCCGTGTCGCACATGAGCAGCTCGTACCCGAAAGGCAGGAGCGCGTTGATGAGCAGCACCTTCTCCCTGCCCATCTTGTGGAAGGTAGGGGAGCCCCATCCGGCATCCTCAGTGTCCATCCTGCTGCCCATATCGAATACAGGCACGCCGCGGAGGTAGAGCTCCCGCAACACCTTGTTGTCCATGGCGCCGACCAGAAGGTTGTCGACGCCGAGGTCGGTGAGGTGCCGCGCCCAGGTGAGGATGAAGTCGAGGAAGGCGTAGTTTCCGAAGGTAACAACGATCACGCCGTCGCGAGCGCGGGCGCGGACCATGTCGCGGGTGAGACGAAACGCGCGCGGCGGCGGCATTCGCGCGCCCTGGGGCGGGGGCTTCCAGATGAGGCGGTTATACATGGTCTCGGGCTGGGCTGGGATAGGCCCCGAGAAGTTGGCCGCGGCGGCATGGGTGGTCG
>BCLG01001977.1:56142-85787 GCA_001602295.1 Zoysia matrella
ATAAGCTATTCTTCACACTATATATATATATATACATTTACTATTTGTAGCCAATTAACCAGCTAACGACCAAGCCAACTAACCAAAACCGACCAGCGCGCCCCCGCGCCCCTTCCGCGCGCGCCTACAACCCTATTACGATCACGTCAGTAATTTCTCGAGTCCGACAATAATTTTCTCTTCTTCAGTAATTTTTTTTGGTTTCTTTAGTAATTTCTTCTCCTCAGTGCGGATAATGTCATTGCATTCAGTAATTCTGGTGAGCTCCTGGCGCACCACCGCCGTCATCATCATCGGAGAATCCCTTAGCTGCGCGACAAACCCCCCGAGTTCCTCTCTCCGCCACCAAACATAGAAAAACGGAGGAAGGGAAGCCGGTGGTGGGGGGCATGGGGCAGGCGGGCGGCAAGGCGCCAGGGGCGGTGCCGGCCGCGGAAGTGGTCACTAGCGGTGGGCGGTGTCGGGGCGGAGGCGTCTCACATCGAGAATTTAGCGCGACGGCGGAGGAGCGGCGTGGGATCGGACGCTATGTCTGGTGCGGGGCGCGCTCGGTCAGGCGTGGTCGGAGGCGCCCGGTTGGGTCCGGGTGAAGAATAGCACTATCGTGTGTCTATATATATATATATATTAAATACATACATTAAGAGATATTTGAAATTATAATACTCCTTTTCTCCTTTTATTTTGCAGGATAATTAAAAGGGTGTATATATGAAGTCAAGTTGAAATATTTTATTTCACCACTATAAATGTATTTTAAATAAAAGAAAAAACTTAGACATAGATTTTTATTATTTATGTGAAAATAACATAAATCGGTTAAATTTTATTTTACTTCATCGTATATGAATGTTTATTGTGTAATACAGATATACATGTTGCTTATCTTTGCCATAATGAATAACTAAATTATAATGTCAAATCAATTTATTACTATATTTTCAAGTGCTGAAAAACTCTATTTATAAATATATTAAAAACTATATTTTTTTGAAATTAAATAGTAGATATATAATTTTTAGTGCGCATTTAAAATCATTACACAACGTGTACATTATATAACCACGCTCGTAAATATATCTCCAAAGTTATGTCTATATTTCATAACACATAATATAACATAAATATACAAGGTGTCTAGATTTATATATGCGTTATACAAACATTTGTATAAAAATGTATCTGCATATATAAAGACGTCTTTAAAAAATCTATTAAGTGTCTTTTCTTTTAGACAGTAAAGTGTAGATACAAACTTTAACAAAATCCATATCAAAATGCTCCAAACATGCTTAACTACAACGTGTTTATATTCAATTAGACATGAAATAAAGTATATACAATTTAATAATAAAGTGTATGTACAAAGAACAAAGGAATTTTCTTATAGTGATATCGTGTTTTGGCTGTTTACATGATTTTTACATCCTCTCTTCAATCAACGTGGACTACTCAGGAGAACAAGCCGAAAGAAAAAGGAATTTAAATCCAGTGAAAAGCCAAGACTTACGGAGAGGAAATTTCTGTCGCAGGAAACCGGTGTAAGATATTTTTGCCGCGAAAGCTGCATCGACCCAGACCGAGCTTTTGTCCCATTCCGGCGGGTCGCGGCTAAAGGAAAAATCCTGCAGAGCAGCTCGTACGTGTTACCAGCGGCATCATCCAGTCCAGACTCCAGAGCCCCGCCATCGTCCCCTCCCTTCCACCACACGCGTCAATATCCAATCCATCCTTATATGCCAACCAAAAGTTACTCCGGCACAAACGCATCGCGCCAGTTCAACCTCTTACCTCTCCGTACTTCGCAACCAGGGAATCAAGAACGACGACGATGGCCACCATCTCCTCCTGCAGCAGCCGCCTGAGCGGGGCCGCCACCGCGTTCCGTCACCACCCTCGCCGGCCGTCCCGCGCGGGAGCCGTCATCGCGTGCCGGAGCGCCTCCACGAGCGTCCGCAAAATCGTGGCGGCCGCTGCCACAGTGGCCGCACCGGCTCCGGCGGTGGAGCAGAGCAAGGAGTAAGAGTAGTAACCGGCTTGCTGATGATGAACTGGGTAGTGGTAGTACGTGTTATGCGCTTGGTTTTTTGTTGCAGGTCACTGATGAGGAAGCTGAACGTGGTTTCAGGGTCAAGCTGCCGACGTGGTCGGAGTTCGAGCTGGGCAGGGCGCCGGTGTTCTGGAAGACCAACAACGGCCTCCCTCCCTCGCCCGTAAGTCCATACGGATCTTGTTTTCCGCTATCGGATACAGAATTACGTGCGTAATTAAGACCAACAACCCACTGAATCAGGGCGAGGGACTGACGCTGTTCTACAACCCGGCGGCGACGAAGCTGGCCCCGAACGACGTGTTCGGCGTGGCGTTCAACGGCGGCTTCAACCAGCCCATCATGTGCGGCGGCGAACCGAGGCAGATGACGCTTCAGGTCAGGGGCAAGGCCGACCCTCCCATATACACCATCAGGATACGCGTGCCGCAGCATGGTAATTCGTTGCTTGATTTCTGGACACGATGCTCCTGTGCGAGCTGAACGTAGCCTCACGTTTGTTCTTGCTGTCGTCGCAGCCATTAGCCTCATCTTCTCCTTCACCAACGGATCCGACTGGGACGGCCCCTACACCCTCAACTTCAGGGTCCCCAAGCCCTGGCAGAACAAGCCACTCAGCTTCTTCAATGAGGTGAATAGACGTTTGCTTCAGCTCGTGCTTATTTCCATTTTCATGGAAAAGGAATTTCGAAGCAATATTTTGGCACCTTTAGCTTACGGAACCTCCTACGTGTGTGCTATGTGCGATTAGCATCTATCACTGAACATGCGTGGTCCATTATATATCCAAAAAAAAAATTCAGTGGCCATCAGCTAAGAGGATAAGGTTGTGGTGGTTGTGTAGGGCCTGGCAGCCGAGCTGAGCAGGGAGGGTGCCTGCGACAGGGCCATCTACCCGGACGAGAACATTGTCATCACCAGCTGCGCCATCGACGGCTTCTACGAAGAAGGGGTACGTAAAGTGCTCTATCTTTCTATCTAGTTCCACGCTCTTGTGGATTTGTTCATATGCTCATGTCAACAATCCTGATCTCTTGTTCACGGCAGGGAAACGTTTGCAAACTCGACATCGTCAGCGGATGCATGGACCCCAGCTCGCACATGTACGACCCTCTGGCGGTCGTAGACGATGGTTCATGCCCGCTGGAATCCGATACCGAGGAATGAAAGAGCCTCATTTGTAGAGAGGAAATTTGGCTGATAAAATGACATTACAGTGTTACAATGATTATGAATTGGTTATACTTATTACATCCTACAGGAATATGTATGTGTATATATGTATTTAGCCACAGTAACAGCGCAACGGTAAAGAAAAGGTCATCTAACCAGCACAAGTTTGGGATTGTCGGTGTTCTGACCACCGACACAGTAAAATTTATGTAATCAAAGAGAGTATCGATGTGCTCTTCGTATTCAAAATGGCCTAGTTTACGAAAGACTCGAGAGTTAACCTGGTTCGAGTCGCCGGCGAGACGTAATACCCTACGTCTAATATAAAGATCAAATTATATGCACTCAAAAACACGAATACAATAGTAAAAGGGTCTTGGTTCGATCCAATATCTCTAACACACGTGGGTGGATATGATTACAGTGGAATAGTTTGAATCTAACTTATCTTGTCTAAGACCCATTGGTACCCTTTATATAAGAGTCGGACCAGGGTCTTCAACTTGGCGCCTACAGAACCTTCTAGCCTTTTGCCAGGTGAGGCCTCAGTTGTCGCCTGAGTTAGTCGCCTAGCGTCCGCTGGCGCCGGAGCAGATTGTCGGTGTCCTTTGTACGTGCTTTGTCCAGTCATAGGGGACAAATGACACTTTTTCGTTTCGCTTTACCATCCACGGGGATGCTTTACCAATCGTTTGATTGCTTTACCGCCTTCTAGAACGCTTTTCCTCGGCCAAGGTTACTTTACCTCTTACGATACGTTGTCAGAAATCTCTATGCTTAGCAAGTGTCGATGGCTAAGGCGGTGGCCGACCCTCGAGGGTCAAGCAGAGACGTTGGCTTCTAGCAGTTAGCTGGTTGAGTCTTGTGGTCGTGTGGCCTCAACCCTTCGGTGGTCGGGTTGTACGGTTTTGACCCCTGGGGTCGGGATGTTCTTGGCGTGACGTGGTCCTTCGTGGGCCGTAAGTTGAACCGTGGGCCGTAGCCCATAGCTGGGCCTTCGTAGTCACTCCGGACCATCGGGGTCGATCGAAAGTGACTTTCGTCGTCAGTAGATCGTTGGGTTAGATGCTTAGATCGAGCCGGTCAGATTGGCTTCATCTCATGATCAGCATCGCGCCTAAGTCGGGCTCGACAGGTTGGCCGTTTCCCATGATCAGCGCCCCAGGTCTGTGAGATTCGATCTTGCGGCGTTAATGACGGATGTCGGTAACGGCTCCGATAATCGTACGGCTCCGCTGCCTCCACATGTCTGGGAATTGTAACTGTCGGTCGATTCGACGGTCTGATGCTGCCGATCGGACGGCGGTGAGAGTGATGGTTTGCGCGTGCGCATCCCATCAAATGGCGCCTATCAGCCATTGGCTGGCATGTCAAAAAGGCGCACGTCACCTCCATCGTGGCGGAGGTGGCGAGGCAGTGCTCGGCCCCACCTGTCCGCGAGCGGTGTGCCGGTGCGGTGGGTGCGTGTCGTAGCGCATGCCTATGATGGCACAGTTACTGCGCCATCACGTCGTGGGTAGTGGGGGTGAGAAACGTTCAACCCCCCTGGTTGTCTTTAAAAGGAGGTGCGGTGGATTTTGAAATCCACCGGCTCTCTCGCCATCTTCGTCTCCAAGCTTCTTCGTGCTCTCTTGCTTTCACGCCTGAAGCTCGTCGCCTTCATCTTCATCGCCACCGCGTTTGCTCCGGCGGTCGCCGTGATCGTTCTCATCCTCACCGTCTTCATCGTCATCGTCGTCTTCGTGATGGAGGCCGCCTGGAAGCCGCCTACTGTTTCGAAGGTGCTGCTCAAGTCGTACCACAGCGCCGGCCTGCTATCGTCAAAGGAAGCCAGCAAATGGGAGGCGGTGGAGATCCAGGAGGTGCTGGCGCCACCGGAGGGGAAGATCATGAGCTTGGTTGCCTTCCACGAGCGCGGCCTGGCGCTCCCAGGCACATTCTTCTTCCGCACGCCGATGCTCCACTATGGCTTGTGTCTCCACCACTTGAACCCTAACGGCGTCCTGCATATCGCGATCTTCATCACGCTGTGCGAGGCGTACCTAGAGGTTCAGTCGACCCTTCCTCTTTGGTGCTACTTCTTCCAATCTAGTCAACTGCTGGAGTCCTCCGACGTGGCTCGGCAGGTTGGCGGCTCTGCGATCATGCTCTGAAGCGCTGAGGAGAAGGAGTACATCAAGGTGTCGCTGAAGAAGTCATTGAAGGGTTGATGGTTCTACATCAAGAACGCCACCCTTGGTCTACCAGCCTTTCGCAATGCGTCGGCTGAGGCGATCAACGTGTGGAAGGTGAAGGTGACGGCCGAGGAGAGGGCGGCAATAGACACGGTGCTGCGCAAGATCCGACGACTGTGAGATGAGGGGCTGACCGGTGCCACCGTTATCGCCACATTCGTGCGGCGCCAGATCCAGTCGTTATGTCTTCAGATCCACCCCATGGGTATGTACGAAGGGAAGGACGATGTCACTCGCGAAGTGGTCAGGACTGAGCTGAGTGACTTGGAGGTCGTTCAGCGGGTCGGCAGGCTGCTTGAGGAAGATGTCACCGACGAGGTGACCAAGGGGCCGTCGCCTCTAGACAAGGACTGTCGGACTCTGGTAAGTTGCTTTCCCGCCGCCGCTGTTGTTCGAATTCGTAGAGTAGCTCGAGTCGGGTCATAGGTGGAAGTCGAGGACTTAGTTGTTGTCGTTGTAGGGCCTATCGGGGACCGCGCCCAGCTCGGCGGACGTGGTCGAGACAAGTGCGGTGGGTGCATCCCCAGCCAAAAAGAAGAAGGTCGTCAAGAGACAGCGCGCCGGAGCGCTAGAAGTCGTTTCTCGCCGGCAGTCCGGCTGTTACCGCGCCGGATGCGCGGTCTGCTCAGAGGCTGGTCGGGGCTTTGTCGGTCGGTGCCCCTTCAGCTATGAGCGCAAGGTCGGGGATTCCGACCCCAACCTCCGAGGGTATTGCGCCGTAGGTAGTGGTTGCGGTAGACATCGGGAGCTCGGCGTCATCCGAGGACGTGATCCCTCCCTTGGTCAAGAGGGAGAGGACCGAGGGGCAGAAGGCACCGAGATCAATTTCGAGATCGTCGCGGCAGCTGCCACGGTCAAAGTGGCGAGACTGGGGCGGTCCAGCCCTCGGGCGCGGGTCAACCGACGCTTCCTCGGACTCGAAGGATCCTGATGCGTCAATCGAAGGCATAAGTAGCTGCATCTTTTAACTTAGCTGTGAGTATTATTTGGATCAGTTCGTTTTTTGACAAGTTTGGAGGTATACAGGCCTCTGGTGTCGGTCGTCGATATGTGCCCAGTTGTGACCGTCGCTACATCGGCATCCGAGGACGCCGGTAGGGGAGTTGATGCTAGCGTCGATGTCGCAGCGCACGCGATGACGCCGCCTCCGACGGACGAGGCTCAAGATCAACGTGATGCCGTTGCCGCCTCCCCCCGACTGTCGCCGCTGAAGCTCAGGAGGAGGTGGCAACCAAGACCCAGAAGGAGGCATCCACCAGGGCTCAGGTGGAGGCAGCCACCAAACCCAGAAGGAGGTAGCTGCCAAGATCCAGAAGGAGGCGGCCGCTGAAGAAGAGAGGGAGGACACCTCTTCGGCTCTCGATGCCAGGGGAAGGTCGAGTGGATGGAGGTCGAGGACCCGAGGAGATCGTTCCCGCCCTTGATGCACGAAGAGCCAGCCGGCCAAGTCTCGCCCACCGCTTCCGAGGGCTTGCGAGAGTTGAGCGAGATAGCCGTCGGGAAGCAGCCAGAAGTTCCCCTGGCTAACCCGACCGAGGGTTTGCAGGGACCTGCTGTGGAAGAGGTCGGTGGGCCGTCAATGAGCGTTGTCGCGGCCAGCAGAAGCGGCACCGCGAAAGAGGCACAGGAGGGACGAGGGACCGAGCTGGCGATGACGTCGGCGACGCCATCATCTACCACGGCAAGACCCGACTCCTCGGCCTCCGACGCAAAGGTCAGGGAGGGGAGGCGATCTCCAACCAAGTCATGGCCGAGGCGTGGAACTTCTACGACGACCAGATGGCCGGGGTCCGTTGCTTCAACCTTGCGATGGCTTTCAGCCTCCACCAGCTGATCGGCAGCACGGAGGAGTGCCGAGATCTTTTCGACGATCCGTACCTGATGGAGTGTCGGGTAAGTTTTTGAACACTTAAGGTTTTTTAGTCAAACCTGTTTGTCGAGGTGTTGAGTGTCATTGTTCACAGACAAATCTAGCTACGGCAATGGGTCTGCCGCCCCGAGGCTAGGCCCTGCAAGCCGAGGTGGATGCTCTTTGGGCGGAGCTGGAGCAGGCAAAGGCCGGCCGCGACGCGTCGAGGGACTCCACGATCCGGCTACACCAGCAGCTCCACGCCGCTCGGGAGTCGAGTCGCATCTCCCTCGACGAGGCCAACCGGGTGCGGTTGGACGCTGTGTCGGTGCGATCCGAGACCCGGAGGCTTGCCTCCGCACCGAGACAATTGTACGTAAGTTACTTCATAACTTTTGAGTTTTTCCGTTTGTGGGTCGGAGTCGGATTCCGACTGGGAACTTGTGTTTGTACAGAACTACGGAGGCAGGTTGTCCAGCATGACGCGGAGGTGTAGTGCCTTAAGGATCTCTGGGCTCATGTCGTTGGGGCTTGCGAGGATTCTCAGAGTGCTGCCAGGAGGGCCGAGGAGGAGCGTTGCCGAGCCTTCTAGCAGCGAGACTTGATCAATTCAGAGCGAGTCACCACCGAGGCCGAGATCGAACGGTTGACAGAGGAGCTGCAGGCGACGCAGCAGGCCGCCTCCGAGTCCAAGAGGCACCTTTAGCCGGGGAGGCGAAGATCGCTCCGCTCCAGGCGGAGTTGAACGATGCCCAAGGGCCTCGTCGAGTCTGACGCAAAGGAGCAGGATGCTAAGTATTTTTGCCTTTTTGGTTCGTTAAGTTGTTGTGGGGGTCGGTTGTTTGACAATGTGTTTGCTGCAGCTCTGGCCGACGAGCTCCGACCCTTGATGTCCGCAGGCCGACGTCTGTTTCAACAGATCTTTGCCAGCGTGCACAAGAACTCCCTATCGACGGAGTTTGTGGCGGACATGCTGCAGCAGCTCTCGGGGATCATTGCCGCCAAGTTGATGAGGGCGCTTGAGGACGGGGCCTCGCTGACCCTGGCACTAACCCGCTCCCACTACCTAGACACGGACTTTGGTCGAATCGTCGAGGGGTTCCCTTTCGGGTTGTCGGAGGAGGAGATGATGGCACTCTAGGCTGAGATGCAGCCGTCGGCGCGGGAGGTTGTCGTCGACTTCAACAGGTCGAAACTTCTTCAGGAGCGGTTCGGTCACCTGCCTCACGTGCAGCAACAGCATATTTAGTTATCTGTAGGAAGTTAGCAGGGGTACTTTGTATCTAACTGTGTAATGAACACTTCATATGATGTGTAAATATGCAAGTTTTTCGACCCTCTTCTGTGTTTCAGATTTTTGCACTTAGAGTTTTTTGAGTTCCATTGGGCGTTGATCAAGCGACTGGGTCGGGTGTAGCTCGTTGGGTCGAGTGTCAGGCTCGATACAACCGTAGAGCGTCACCAATGCCAGGTTGGATCATTAGCCGCGGGGAAACTTGAACAAGAGTGCTTTCGCTACTTGGCAGATTCGAGGGTCACCCGCGAAGCTCGACGCAGGTCGGGTGGTCGGGCCCTAAGGAAACTAAGAGAGGCACGGAGCCTTAACGCAGAAGACTAAGGCGCGGAGCCTTAGCACAAGGAATCGAGGCGCGGGGTCTGAAAACGAAGTGCGAAGGGGTCGAATGATCCGACCCTTAGATAAGGACACTGAGAGTAGCCCTCGGGCGGCGAAGGGTGGCCGGGCAGGCCAAGCTTCATCGTCCAAAGTAGTTAGGAAAATAAAAATGAGATGTGCACAAAAAACATAGCCGATTTTATTATGCATAGAAACAACGCAAGTTCTCGATATCCAGGCGTGGACTAGCTCCCTGCCGCCTTTGGTCGCCAGTTTGTAGGCGTCGGGCTTTAGGACTCGTTTGATTACATATGGACCCTCCTAGGGTGGAGACAACTTGTGATGGTCGGTCTTGTTCTGCACCCATTTGAGCATAAGGTCTCCGACGTTGAAAGCCCAACCCTTGACGCGCCGTGCTTGTAGTCGTCGCAGGCTCTGCTGGTACCTGGCCGATCGTAGGATTGCAACGTCGCGTGCTTTGTCGGTCCAGGGTGTCTTGCCATGCCGCTTCCGACCCTTCCTCATCATTGGCTCGAACCCTCGGAGAGTCATAGTCGAGGTCGGTCAGTAGCACAGCTTTCGCTCCGAAGGTACTGAAGACGGAGGTAAACCTTATGGTTCTGTTGGGGGTAGTTCGTAGTCCCCACAACACGGACGGTAGTTCCTTAACCCACCGTCCGGCCGCCTGCTTGATGGAATCGTAGATCCGAGGCTTCAATCCTTGGAGCATCACCCCATTGATGCACTCAACCTGACCGTTGGTCCTCGGATGGGCCACAGAAGCGAAGTCGATTCGGTTGTGGTACTCCTCGCATAATTCTTAAAAGACGTGGTCGGTAAACTGTGTACCGTTGTCGATGATGATGGTGTACGGGACTCTGAAACAGCAGATGATTTCGCGGATGAACTCGATAGCTTGGCCGAAGCTGATGCAGGGGATCGGCTTGGCCTCGATCTACTTGGTGAACTTGTCGACGATGACGAAAAGGTGGGTGAAGCCCCCGGGTACTGGTCGGAAAGGCCCGAGGATGTCGAGCCCCCAAACCGCAAAGGGCTAAGTGATCGGAATCGTTTGGAGTTCCTGGGCTGGCAGATGCGTCTGTCGAGCGTAAAACTCGCTGCCTCGACAGGAGCGAACGAGCTTCTCAGCGTCGAAGACCTCCTCCAGTAGAACCCCTAACGGAAAACTTTCCTAACCAGGGTCTTCGGGGCGGCATGATGTCTGCATATGCCCGAATGAATATCGTTGAGGAGATGGAGATCCTCCGCCTGAGGAATGCAGCGTTGAATAACGCTGCTGGGACTTCGCTTGTAGAGTTCATCGTCGATGATGATGTAAGTTTTGGCTCGGCATGAGACCCGTCGGGCCTTGTTGGTGTCGGCTGAAAGAGTGCCGTCTTGGAGAAAAGCGAAGATGTCCTGTGACAATCAAGGATGAAGGCCATAACCTCCGCCCCGAAGGTAGGAGCTTGCTCGCTGACTGTCGCCTCGACCTGGTAGTCAGCGGCATCATCTTTGAGCTTGATCATTGGCTTGGAGAGAACCTCAAAGAAGACATTGTCAGGGACCAGATCTTGCCTCGAGGCCATTCGAGCTAGGGTGTCGGCCGTTTCGTTGTCGTGGCATAGAACATGATGGAGCTTGAGTCCGTCGAACTTATCTTCAAGCTTGCTAACTTTTTGGCAGTAAGCCTCCATCTTGACATCTCGACAACTTGATATCTTCATGACTTGGTTCACGATGAGCTTGGAGTCGCCCTTAACGTAGAGCCATCAGACGCCAAGCATTATGGTCATTCGGAGGCCATGGAGTAGAGCTTCGTACTTGGCGGCGTTGTTGGAGGCAGGGAAATGAATCGGCAAGACGTACCAAAACTTGTCTCCCTTGGGGGAGAGGAGGACAAAATCAGCCCCTGAGCCTCTCAGCCTGCAGAGCCATCGAATAACATGGTCCAGTGCTTAAAGTCTGTGGGGGCCGGCGATTCTTGAGCTTGTGTCCACTCGGCGATGAAGTCGGTGAGGGTCTACGATTTGATGGCTTGCCGAGGCACGTAGGTGATATCGTGGCCCATGAGCTCTATAGCCCATGTGGCGATACGCCCAGCCACATCTTTGCCGTTGATGATTTTCCCAAGCGGAAAACTCGTCACCATCGGATAGAGTGGCTGTCGAAGTAGTGGCTGGTGATGAGGACGGCGTACAGCAGCTTCTCCACCTGAATGTAGCGAGTCTTGGCATCGGCCAATACCTCACAGATGAAGTAGACGAGCCGCTGGACCTTCAAGGCTCGGCCTTCCTCCGACCGCTCAACGAAGAGGACGACACTGACAACCTTCGCAGTTGCGGAGATGTAGAGGAGCAGTGGCTCACCAGGGGTCGAAGTGGTTAGGACCGGCGGGGTAGACAACATGGTTTTGAGTTACTCGAATGTTTCATGGGCCTCGACGGTCCAGGTGAAGCGATCGGACTTTCGAAGGAGTCGGTAAAAAGGCACGGCCTTCTCACCAGTCGGGACATAAAATGGCTGAGCGCCGCCAAACATCCAGTGAGCTTTTGGACCCCTTTGACGTTGTTGATGAGACCAAAGTTGCGGATGACAGCGATCTTCTCGGGGTTGGCCTTGATGCCGCGCTCAGAGATGACGAACTCGAGAAGCTTGCTGGAGGGGACGCCGAAGACACACTTCTCGGGGTTGAGCTTGATGCGGAACTTCTGGAGGTTGGCGAAGGTCTCCTCCAGATCTTCAATGAGGTCGACAGCTTGCCGAGTCTTGATGAAGATGTCGTCAACGTAGACCTCCAGATTTCGACACGGTTGGTCGTGAAAACACTTCTACATGCAGCGTTGATACGTGACGCCGGCACTCTTGAGGCCAAATGGCATGCTGACATAGCAGGACGAGCCGAATGGCGTGATGAAAGACGTAGCCGAGTAGTTGGAGCCGTGCATGGGTATTTGATGGTACCCGGAGAACGCATTAAGAAAACTAAGCGTTTTGCAGCCGACACTGGAGTCGATCACCTGATCTATGCGCGGCAAAGGAAACGGATCCTTTGGGCATGCTTTGTTGAAACTTGTGTAATCAACACACATTCTTCATTTTCCATTCTTCTTCTTAACCACTACAGGGTTGGCCAGCCACTCAGGGTGGTAGACCTTTTAGATGAACTTAGCATCTAGCAGCTTGGTGACTTTCTCTCCAATAGCGTGGCACTTCTCATCGTCGACCACCTTTGGGATGCCCAACATATCGAATGGTGCTCGGGCGAAGACATTCTGATTCCGGACTTGGAAGTCAACGAGCGTGTTTTCCTATTTGTCAGAAAGCATTGTCCTGATACTGGCCTTCTTGGTCAGATCGGCGTTGTCGAGGATGATCTCCTTGGAGTCGTCGGGTGGTTCAAAGAACGTAGAGGTTGAAGTCTTGGAGTCGAGGGTCTCGACCAACACTTTGGACTTGCGGATCTCCTCGAGTTGGGTCAACCGAGCGAGGGCAACGGCCAGCCCGTAGCTTTTCTTCTAGCAGGCGAGAGCATGCTTGAAGCGGGACGTCACAGTGATGACGTCTTTGAGCCTCGGCATCTTGAGCTTGAGGTAGATGCAGTTAGGGACGGCCATAAATTTGGTGTAGGCGGATCAACCGAGGATGGCGTGATAGGCGCTAGAGAAGTTGACCACTTCGAAGGTGAGCTTCTCTGCCCTGAAGTTGTCGCGGTCGTCGAAGGTGACCGGCAAGGTGATCCGACCCAGAGGCACTGCACTGTCCCCGAGGATGACGCCATAGAAAGGAACATGACTCGGACGGAGGTCGGACTCCAAGAGCTTCATCGCTTTGAAGGTGTCGATTTAGAGGATGCTGAGGGCGCTGCCGTCGTCCATGAAGCCTTTGGTCAGTCTCGTGGTGCCGATGATCAGATCGAGCACCAGGGGCAGGCGCCCCGACTGAGGGATGTAGTCAGGGTGATCGGACCTGTCAAAGGTGATCGGGGCCTCTGACTACTTGAGATAGGTGGACACAGTGGGGTCAGTGAGATTGACCTCCCGCCATTTCTGCTTCTGGTGGCACCGTGACTCGTAAGCCACTGGCACGCCGAAGATCATCAGGCAGTCCTCTGACTTGGGGAAGGCATTGTCGGCGTTGCCCTCGGCTTCCCTTGTAGGAGGGTCAGGATTTTGAGGTTGGCGGGAGTCGGGTCAAAAATGACCTCTATAGAACGCACGTATCAGGTGGCAGTCTTGCAAGGTGTGCTTGACGGGGGTCGTGTGGTTGGTGCAGGGCTTGTCGAGCATCTTTTCTCAGTGGTTGTTGTGGTCGACCGGCTTCTTTGCTTGGGGTCAGGGCTGTCGCTCGGTGGCGCCCACAAACTCTTTGTCGTGCCAGTTGTTCCTCTGCTTCTTGTTGCTCGAGCCGCTTCATGCCCAGTTGTCCCTGCGTTTGGAGCGTTGGTCAGAGCAGTTGTCGTTGGTCCGGTCCCAATCGAAATAGGTCTGGACGGCCTCCTCTTCGGTGGCGAATGTGGTGGCGATGTCGAGAATAGCACGCACCGTTTGAGGGTTTTTACACCCCTAGCTTGTGGACGAGCGTCTTGGATGTTTTGCCGCATGTGAAGGCGTTAATGACGTCGGCGTCGCTCATGTTGGGCAGCTCGCTTCGCATGCGCGACAAATGCTGTATGTAGTCACGGAGCAATTCATCAGGGTTTTGCTTGCAGTTCTTCAGGCCCCAAGAGTTACCCGAGCGCGAGTAGGTACCAGTCGCGGATGCTGCCCTTAGGAAGGTGCTCGAGCCACCTCTTGGCCGAGTCAAACAAAAAGAGTGGCAGGTACTGGATAGCGAATAGGTCATCCGCACCCTCAGCTCTGCATGCAAGACGATAATGCTCAAGCCAGTGAGTAGGGTTGGTCTCACCGGTGTATCTGACGATGTTGGTCAGAGCGTGGAATCTCTGCGGAAAGGGTGCTCTCTGGATCTAGGATCCAAACGCTCAGGGCCGGACCTCGTCTGGGCTGAGGCTCTGGATTTGGCCGTAGCTGCGCCGACTGCGACGACGGTCGGGAGATCGTTCCCGTCTGGACTCGCCGTAGCGCTCGCTCCTAGCTTGCTTCCGCACATCGATCGTGTGACGAGCGTCACGATGCTCCCTAAGGTGTCGGCGAATGTTGCTAGCTGGTGGATAGGGATCTCGCGCCTCGGTCCGACCGCGATGGCTGTCGCAGGCCGGACTTCGTCGATCGGTGCTTAGCCGGTGAGAACTGTGCTCCTCGGAGTGCTGTTGAAGCGATGGTTCAGGGTGTTGAAGCGCGCCGTCGAGATAGACATGTAGACGATCGTAGGTCTTCTTGAGCATAGGGTTGTCGGGCGTGATAGATTCTTGGAGGACGTAAGCCGCTGCCGCCAGGTTCTCGTATGGTGTGTCAAAGATGGGCGTACCGCCGTCCATAATCTGCTGGTAACTGGAACGAGCCCAGGCTCAAGCGCCACCGCTCGTCGATCTGCTGGTAACTGGAACGAGCTCGGGCTCGAGCGCCACCGCTCGTCGTAGCGGCACCCTTACCCGGAGCATCGCCCCCGACTGCAGATTTGCACCGGAGGGCATCCTCGACGATAGAAAGAGCACGACAGTGTGGTGAACGGTCGTCGTCAAGGCCTTTGCCAGGGGTAGGGTTCTTCGCGGCCTTGGGCGCATTGAGCATGAAACACTCTAGCCGGGTCATGGCCCAGCACATTGTTAGGCAGACGACGACGAGGCGAACGACGGCGAGACGAGCGCCACTTGCGCGGAGCCTAAAGACGAAGCTCGCCGCCGTTGTGAGCGACGAAATTCAGGCTCCCAAAACAAAAGGTCTGGCCGACAGCGAAAACGGAGATGTTCCACGATCGACCATCACGAGCGATAGTAACCGCAAAACTCCCAAAATGCTGGCGAGAGATTGAAGTCTCTCCCACCAAGGCGAAAATCGAAGCCATCGAAATGCAAAGCAAAAACGCACCACGAAAACCCCCCTACTTGGCGCGTCAACCGTCGGTGTTCTAATCTCCGGCACAGTAAAATTTATGTAATCGAAGAGAGCATCGATGCGCTCTTCATATTCGAAATGGCCTAGTCTACGAAAAACTCAAGAGTTAACCTGGTTCGGACCGCTGGCGAGGTGTAATACACTACGTTCAAGGACGAGAGAGATCAAATTATATAAACTCAAGAACACAAGTACAATGGTGGAAGGGTCTTGGTTCAATCTAAGATCCCTAGCTCACATGGGTGGATGTGATTACAGTAAAATGGCTTGAATCTAACTTGTCTTGTTTAAACTCCCCTGGTACCCTTTTATATAGAGTCAAATCAAGATCTTCAACTTGATGCCTACGGAACCTTCTGCTCTCCATCAGGTGAGGCCTCGACCGTCGCCTGAATTAGTCACCTAGTGCCCGCTGGCGCCGGAGCAGATTGTCAATGTACTTCGTACGTCCTTTGTCCAATTATAGGGGACAAAGAACACTTTTCTGTTTCGCTTTACCGTCTTTGGAGATGCTTTATCGATCGTCTGATTACTTTACCACCTTCTGAAACACTTTTTCTCTGGTAAAGTTACTTTACCTCCTGCTGTACGTTGTCAAGAATCTCTGTGCTTAACAGATATCGATGGCTAAGACGGTGGCCGATCTTCGAGGGTCAAGCAGAGGCGTTGGCTTCTAGCAGTTAGCTAATTGAGTCTTATCGTCGTGCGACCTCGACCCTTCGGTGGTCGGGTTGTGGTGTTCGTACGATTTTGACCCTTGAAGTCAGGATGTTTTTAGGCGTGACGCGGTCCTTTTGTGAGCTGCAAGTTGAACCGTAGGCCGTAGCCCATAGCTGAGCCTTTGTACTCAAGGGATCCAAAACTGTTAACTTCAACTTAAAACTTACACTGGTTTTCTCTGAGTTGACTACTGTGGATATTTGCAATCATGAACCACAAACCAATTTTAAGGTTATATAGATGAAATTCAGGAGAAACCAAATGGAGCAGGACCGTGAATTTCTGCTGAGCCACTGAACAAACCTTGTCGATCCGACTCTCGTCGTTTCAGAATTACGTATAAAATTGAAGCAATAATGGTTTTCTAGCACGAATAACAATGGTGCGTGCCTTTTCTGGATACCTAACGTGCAAATCCATACACGACACAGTAGGTACAACCTGATAAAGCATCACGACTCATGCAGATTAGGCTCAAAAAAAAATGGACTCACGCAGATTCAAATTGTTGACAGATATCAGTTTTCTATGAATCAATATAAATCATGCTTTGAAAGCACAAAACACAAAACCTAACTATGCATAATACAACTGAGATTCAGGCAAAACAAAAGCAGAACGAGACACACACAACATGCCCTAGTATGAGTTTGTTCAGTGTCGAAATCTTAATCCTGGAGTAGTCGGATCACGCGTGCGGAGCATTAGATTTTATGGCCTTGTCGCACAGCTATGCATTGAACCACATTTGGATCTGCTCCTCTGATCCTCCCACAATTTTCGAGTTAAAGCTTACACTCACCGTGGGTTTGCATAGACCCCCACCAACAACAGTGATTGCATGTTTTAATGCAGAGCCATACATATACAAGTGCAGCATAATAAAGCATGGAGTCCAATGCAGATTTCTCCTAATAAGGGTCATCCATCTAACAGCTTACAGTTCTACACATATCAACTTGTAGAAATATTATCGAATATAGATCATCCACTTAACAAGGCTCAAATTAACAAGGTACACACATAAGTGCACTGCAATCCATGTCTGAAACAAAACAAACAAGCTTATGCGACATGCTAGGGGGTTACAGCTCCAGAGTGCAAGGTGATCACACGTTAAGGTAACACAGCATCATTGTGTCCCAGTTGATTGACTCAACGTCCACTTAGCATAGGCCATTATAACTAGTTGCATCACAATGCCCCTTATGTTAAGCAGCTTAGAAGCTTTAGTCTCCACCAACCTGGCGTTTCCAGGAGTCCTCCACTATAAGCTCATCGACTCCCCAGTCTTCATAGCTGTTTCAACAGAAAGTAAATAACAACAAAGTTGTGGTCAAATCATGCAATACTCCATTGAATACTGAGTTTTATCTATTTAGAAACTCACCTTCCATCAGGTAAGTACCGTCTGATTGTGAAAGGGATCTTGCGGGCTCTCAACTCTTTCATAGCAATCTACAGTTGTGCAAATACACATGGACCGTTAGCAACACGCTATATGTAAACCAAAGTGCATGATAGCAAATTAGTAATTTCTGTATGAGGAAAAGAAGGTGTCTGAAGGTATTTGAAGTGATAGATAATGCAACTTTCATTTTATTTTCTGTTTATGGCAAGTTTTGAAAAGCCAGAATATTAAACTTTATTATGCTTTCATTGCAATTAACCAAAGCCATTAAAATTCCTTTGTGTAAATAACTGACCAGTTAGATAGTTAAGTAACAGGGAGGTAGAAAGCCAATGAAGCCATTATTTTAGTATAATCAAGCATAGATGTAACATTTAAGGCTCTCCCTCATCAAGTGAAAAACTGTAAGACAAAATGACAAGGATGGGCCCATGTGTAAACCACCAAATGTCAGAATAACTCATAAGCAGATATATACCAGTCCGCGGGGCAAACAATGAAGAACTAGATTCATATAACAATAAAAGTATTGGTGTTTCATTTCCCTTTTTTATCAGTCCATTATGACTATGAAATGTAACCTGATTTTTCTTGTCCTGATTTTAAGACATCTAAGGTATTGATAAAAACTGGTTTGCAAGCTCAAGTCAAAAGTTGATTTCTTTATAAGGGCCCAGGAGGAGGGCGTGTCTCCAGAAATTAAAATAACAAGTCCAGTCTGGATTAAATTAAAGAAAGAAGCAGGATAACAAGTTGGTCTACTTGGACATGTTAAAAAAGCATCAAAGATTCACGAGTCTACACCAAAGAGGACCCTTTTTGTTTAGGAAAATAAAGCCTCAATACAAATGTATTGTTGTTGCTTTTATAGCTAATTCAACCAAGAGCGAAGCAGCCCCCTCTGTTTGCCATCTCTCAAGTGCTCAACCGGAACCCCTTTAACTCTGAAGCCAGGCTCCATCAACCATTCAAAATTATAAGTCCTAGTACTTGATAAGGCTTGGCCATTTTATGCATAGCAGTGGTTAAAATTAAACTGTAACATATTACTCCCTCTGTTTTAAAATTGTTGTTGCTGGCTAGTACAATATGATCGAGGCTTCAATATGATACCTATGTTAGACCTTTCACATGTTTTGAGTAAATAACTAAATACACTGATAACAATTAACATAGGAAAAGGTAACATATTCTCAAACATATATGAAGCAAAAATTGACATGGCTCTTTACATCACATATGACATCGAAAGCGCCAGAGGTCAACCTTCATTTAGCAAGCAGATGTTCATTGTGAAAGAATATAGTAGACAAGTGAAATTCGGACAATGAACAAAAACACATAAAGGCAATGTTTATCTGGAGCATTTCCAAAGAGGAAGTCTACTAAACTACCCTTTACCTCAAGAGGATCAGTTTCTCCCTCAAGTTCAACCATGACTGGAGCATTCATGCTGTAAAATAACAGCAAGAGTCAGCGTTCATTCACAGATTCATTCATGTGATACTCCGAGATGTGTACCTTATCTGCAAAGCTCTTGTGCCCAGAATGCGTGCACGCTCATACTTTGTCATATATTTTGATGTTTTGCGAGGATGTTCCTTCTTCTCCTGTTCCTTATCTTCGCCCTCTGCACCTATGACATCTTCAGGTGCATCCTCATTATTGTTCTCAAGCTCTTCTTCAGCCCCTTCCTGTACAAAAGAATATTTGTTGTTTATGTTATATCAGTATATGTTAGTATCCGTAAAAACTCCTATTAGCAACAACGTAACAGAACAGAAGAATAACAATAGCTAAGCACCTCAATCTCTGGTTCCGGAGGCTCATCCTCATAACTGCATCACCAAATGGAGAATTGTGAGATGCTAAACTTAGTGGATTAAATACATGAGCATCAGCATGTAGCATTACATATCTAAGTAATAAAAAGGCGTACAAACAGGTGCTTCAATGTTGAATTCCGTATTTACCAATAGGGAAGAACATCCTTTTGTTTGTGTAATTTTATATTCATAATATCAGAAGATAAGTTCGAGCCTCTAGCTTATTACCTCTAAGTTCTAACCAACCAACATCAAGTACATCGGGATTAAGTCTAGAACAACGAACCACACTCTCATATCCCAATTTCAAACAGCTATCAGAGAAGCCATGGTGACACCCTCAGATTCCAAAGCAGACAACAAACCACGGCAGATACAGGGGGCGTTTGGTTCGGTTCCAATTCTTTGAAGAATCAGAAACGTTTCAGTTTCAGTGTAGGAACGTTTCTAGTCAGAAACAGAATGGCTTTAGAAACCGTTTGGCAAATTTTTAGTGATTCACAGATTCAGAACAAATTTAGCAAATTTTGGGAATTAACGGAATAATTTTAATAAACTTTGGGAATAATTTGGAGTGCACCTACATGAAGAGCTCGATGAGACGAACTTAACGGAACAACTTTGGAAAATTTTGGGAGCCATAACCTTTTAGTATTTGTTGAGAGGTGAACAATGAACGAAGTGATTCACTGATGAAACATCTATTTTGCCGTTTCTCTTCCCCAAGTCAAAAACGTGAAACGTTTCAGGGTGATTCAAGGTTGAAACGTTTCACCTTTTGTCCGTTTGGAGCCGTTTCAACTGATTCGGATGAGAAACTGAAACGTTTCTACTTGCCAAACGCAACCTAATTATTCAACTCATTGAGAAAATTATTCCAATAACTGACAAAGGGACCTCGAAACCAACATGTATTCCAATAAAACGGAACACCAAGGACATAGATTTTTCAATCCCCGACTCTAGCGCCCTCCCAAATCAAAGAAATTCGCTCTTTTTCACCATGAGAAGCGCAAACTGAATAGTAATGAAACGGGATGCTGTCGATAAACACAGAGTGACCACTGCGTCCATTCTTTCTAGGATTGGCGAAGTTTGAACCGATCGCAACCCTAACTCAGCGCTGGTAAATTTAACCTAATCAGATGAAACAAGCACAAGATAAGGGGGAGGGAGGAGGGACACAACGAACCCCATGTCGGCTTCATAATCTTCGTCCGCCATGGCTCCTCCCGCCCAAGCGCCGGCGCTCCGGTGGTTTGGTCGCTAGGGTTTCGCCGCGCGGCTGCGGGGAGGTGCGCGCGACTGGAGAGATGGAAGACTCCACGCCGACTCGCCGACCCGAGTCGAGAATAAAAAGCAGCCGAGATAGAAGAATCTGGGCCGTCTCTGACGCATCGGTCGCGGCAGTAATCTTTCGGCCTGTAGGCTTTTGCTGGCTGAGGATGGTATGGTAGGTCCGTGGATGGTTGAGTTTCCCTGATTCAAAAAGAATTATGGGGATATGCTATAATTTATTACCACATCTATTTTTTTATAAAATTACTGTAAACACTTTTTTAGACCTAGCACTACTATAGGTAAGGTTTATTAAAAACTAGTTTATGAATGTAGTTTTTATAAACGGTTTATGAAAAAAAAAATCGGAGGTGGTGTTGAAAGCCAATCTATAAAAATTGATTTATAGTTTTTTCCTTTTACCTGTCCTTTGTTATATAGAAAAAAGCATGTGGCAAAGGTGGATAAATAACTAGTATTATTTTTGGAGTTTATTGTGTCTTTTAGCATAAATAAACTGACATAATTTGTGGTTTGATCAGATTAAATGTTTTATAAAAGACTGTTAATCTAGTTTTTATAGGGCCATAGTCCCTTGAAACACATAAATTTCACAAAAATCAACTTAATTTCACCAAAAATAAAAAATACTTTTTCTCTATTTCAAAAGAGACCTTAGTTTCTACGAAAGCATCTTCTCAAATGATCCACCTACCAGACCTTCCATGTCATTTTTTGAGTGTCCAAAGTCCATAGGTGGAAAAAACAAGTTTCCATGAGGAAAGGTTTCATGTTTGAAAGGACTATGATCCAACATCTAACTCTCATGTTATACATATTGGGAAATAGGTCATCTGACACGTGTTCCTCCAATATAGGATCATTGGTATGTGGATCTAGATCCACTAGTCAGTGACTCTGACTCGATCAACCTGCACAGCACATGTAGGAGGTCTCATGCGCCTCTAATCCTACGCAACTGTTGTCTTCTCTACCGTGGAACTCACCGCCTCCAATGTAGTGTCCAGTATCATGCTTCTACTAGTGACATATTTGTTTGATCTGGATGTTTTGAGCTTATAGAAAATCTATCTGCTGGCTAATTAAATAGCTAATGGAATTTTGATGTTTGCTTCTGTAATACATTTTTTCTCTGCATACCGAAAACTAAAAAAGTAGTTCTGTGTGTCTATGTCACTATGTGAGCTGTCATTTTTCTCAAAAACTGTTTTTCAATGTTCTAAAAAGGAAGCTTTTTAGAAACCTGTTTATTTTGGTTTCTAGCAAAGTTGGAAAAAATGCCCTAAAGATCATCGTTCATCGATACATTCTTGGAGACACAATACATCATGATGACTCATTGATAACTTTATGTTTAGACACATCGCACAGGCCTTTTGGAAAGCACCATTACTTATTGAGAAAATTCCTTATTTGGCCTTAAGAAAATCATTGCGGAATGGCTCTTTCTGATTTAAACTTTCTTATATGGCCTAAAATTCATTTTTGATTCTTTATTTGACCATTCCATCAGTTTTACCCTCTAATGGTGTTAAGTGTGGGGCAGAATGACCGTTTTGCCCCTAGGTTGGTATTTGTTTCATTTAAGCATTATTTTTTTCTTTTTATATGATTTTATAATATGATAATTGCACAAAATTGTTTAAAACATATGTGGACCGAATGTTGAATAGCAAAGTTTACAATTATGAAATTATCAAACCATGCAAAAAAAAAAGGAAAAAATGTCAAAATGAAACAAATACAATGCCCAAGGATAAAATGGTCAATTTAATCTCCACTTAACACTATTAGAAAGCAAAACTGACGGAATGACTAAGTAACGAATCAAAAATGAATTTTGGACCATATAGAGAAGTTGAAATAAAAAGGCTATGGAGGGAAGCGGTAACTTTTTAAGGTGAAATAAGGAATTATCTCTTACTTATTCTTCTACTCTGTTTCAAAAGAAGTGTTGTTTTTTGACTTTATACATCATTGACCATTCATTTTATTTAAAATATAAAAAATATTTTTTATTGTAAGTTTTTAATATTAAAAATACTTTAATCATAACTTGTTTTTTTTCTATTTATACAACTTTTTTTTATTAAGACCAATGCAAAATGTTGATGAAAAGTCAAAACAACACTTATTTTATGATGGAGGGACTATCATATACCCTTAGATTTACTGCTGCTAAAACAATATTGGATCAATCCCATCATATATTGGTGATTTTGCACATATTCTACATTACTGTACTGGATTCGCCTGTAGCTTTTGAACTGTAAAAACTGGCAAGTCTTTCTTTACCAGAACTGTAGATGCCGACAAGCAGAATTTCGATGAGATATTGAACGAAACGCTTGTCCTTCAGTAGGAGTACGCTTTTGTTTAAACTTCAAAATGACGTAACGTTTGATTTACGTGTCCAAAGTTTGTTTAAACTTCAAACTTTAGTCCTGAAGTAAACTTATGTAACTTAATGGAGGACATGCCCTAAAGGATTCTGTATTGTTGCTGTGTATTGATGAGTATTCTGTAGTACTCTCTTTTTTTTAATTGATGTCACCGTTGACTTTTAAATTCAACTTTGTTGATCATTCATCTTATTAAAAAATAAAATTTTTTGATAAATTTCATATATTTTAATATTATTTGATTTATCATTAGAGTTTTTGAATCACAACTTAAAATTTTACACATTCGAGCAAATTTTTTGAATAAGACGAATGGTCAAAGTTAAATTTAAAAATCAACAATGACATCAATTAAAAAACGAAAGGAGTACGTGTTATCTAATTAGTGATATCATGTGTATTGTGTAGTGCTTTTACCAGAATTTCACTCACGGGTAAAACTATGTCTACGATGTTGTATCATTAGGGCAGGGAATTGAGAGCATCTCCCACAGCTCTGCTCCTCTTAAATCAAATTATTAGGAAGATGCTAAAAAACCCTCCAACAGCTCCTTTAAGGCCTTCCAACTTAGAGCATCTTCAAAAGCTTTCCATTAACTCTCCGCAAAACAAATTATGAGGAAAAAATATATAAAACATCCTCCAACAGTTCCTAACACCTCTCTACTTTTGACGGTTTTCAGAAATCCTCTTATTCAGAGTAGTTGTAAATCTAGTAAACTTTTTGGGATCCTCAATCCTATCTCAGGTGCAACTAATAGTGATACTTAAATTTAAACTATATTTAGTAGAGCTGTTGAAAGAAGTGACTCAAATGGACTCCGAATTTTTTTTGCTGCCTAAAAAAGTACTCCCTTCAGTTTTAAATTATTAACTATGTTAACTTATAACTTCAAATTTAACTATTCGTCTTTTAAAAAAATGTGTTCAAATGTGTAGAATTTTATTATTATTTGATTTATAATTAGTGAAATTTAAATTATGAATAATAATTTTACATATTAAAATAAAAATTTTGAATAAGGCGAACGGTAAAAATTGATGTTAAAAATCAACGGTATCAATAATTTAAAACCAGAAGAAGTATTTTTAAGATGATATTTTTTAGAAACTGTTGAAGATGCTATTATTTGTCCCCTAACAATCCTCATAAATCTAGATACATCTAGAAAACTTTTGACATCCTCAATCTTATCTTACGTGTAACTAGGTATCGATTACTGACTTAGACCGAAATTTAAACTACATCCTCCGTCCCGCAATTCATGTCGTTCTAGCACCGATCGTGAAAACCAAGGAGCACTGGCCGCGTGATTTGTTTTCCCTACTGCCCCTAATCAATGAGCACGGCAGGTGCACCAGGTTGCTGGCCGTAGGTGAGAACAGGGACCTCCGGAGAGAGAGTAAATGGATGTGAGAGTATTTAATTTAAGGATATTGTGGGAATGTTATTGTTGTGATTGCATTAAGATACGAAGATGATAAATAAATTAGAAAAATTAGAAGAGTGTATGATAATAAGTAAATAGAGACGAAAAGAGTATATTAGAACATATTTAAGAGAGCTATTGGAAGAGCTGATTAAATTAGTCCCTAATTTTTTTTTGTTGGCCTCAAAATATACTTTTGGAGATGTTTTCTACGGGATTTTTTAGAGATGCTCTGACAAAAAAGATCCTGATGTAGCACATTATCCGTGATGATGTTTTTAAGAGCATTTCCAATACTCCTCTTAAAAAATCACCCTAAAAGTGTGTCTTTTCGAGATAGCTAAAAAAATTTTAGAGTCTCTTTTAATCCTCTTCTCCGATAACTCCTCTAAATACGTCTTAATATATTAATTTAGGCCATATTAGCTAACGGTCCCACAGTTAGGATTGGGGACCCAAATAATTTTCTTGGTCTTAATTCAGATAAAGGAATTTTTAGAGAGCCTTAAAAGTAAAGAGATATTTAAGAAAGCTGTAGAAAAAGTTTTTTTACATTATTTCCTCATAATTTGATTTAGGAAGCATTTAATAGAGGCTTTTTACACCCACGTCTATGATGTATATGTGCTCATCAAGGATGGGTCAGCATCTTTAGTGTAGCAGTCGAGAATCTCCAACTCGCTCTGCACAAAACCTGAGCCCGACGAACCCGATAAAACCTGAGTTCAAATCTGAAAAATCCGAAATCTGAAACCCGAATCAAATTTTTGGGTAGTAGATCTGAAAACCCGAAATAGCTTCGGATCTAATCGAGTTTTAACTTTCAGTATTTGAACTACCCGAAATACCCGAATAATTAGAAAATGAGCCTTTTTAACCTACTACAACTCATTATTATTGGTCAAATTCTAAATCTAATCATCCACACTCCAAACCAACTAAGCTCATCTTACAAATAATGTACAAAAACATACAAATCTTTATATAACATAAGGTCACCCTCTCTGAAATATGATAATACAGTGTTAAATGACATCAATTATAAATATAATCTAATGTGATAATATAAATTCGAGTAATTTGGATTTACCCGAACCTGAAATATCGGGTACCCGAATTGTCGGGTTTAATCATATATCGAGTGAAATTCCGGTTTCATTTTTCAAAACCCGAAATACCCGACCCAAAAATTCGGGTAAACCCGAACACCCGATCTCCAACAGCCCCTTTAAAAATCACTCAAAATGTATTTTTTGGGTCAACTAAAACAAATTTTAGAGTCTATTTTAACCTTCTCCAATAGCTCATCTAAATATACCCCTATAGTTTAAATTTGAACCAAATCGTTCTCACAGTTAATTGCACGAAAAATAAGATTAAAGATCCCATAAAGTTCCACACATCTTCGGATAAAGAAATTTGAGAAGAATCAAAAGTAAGGTGGTGTTCAAAAGAACTGTTGCAGAGTTTTTACATTATTTCCTTATAATTTTATTTAGAGAGAGTTAATGGAAACTTTTGAAGAATGCCCTTATGGATGGGTCTAAAAAAAACAAGCGAGCAGTGTTTGAAAACTATTGTTCCTCGATGCAATGACCATCAGTTGCTCAGTATATTTAGATAAAACAACAAATTGCTACCCCCTCCATCCCTCCAGTTTTCCAAAGTTAACTGCCGTTCTCACTTTCTAATACCATCTCTTTACAATAAATCTCTCACTCTTCCTTAATTTTCTGTGTTAACTTTTGTACTCTACTTAATTCCCATGCCCAGCTACATCGGAACGGATGAAGCACTTGAATTGATGCCCGGAGAACCCACAAACCACACTAGGCCAGAAGCTACCTATCATTATCAACACATACACAATAATGAATTGCATATTAACAAATGATAAAAAAAAAACTCTTTTGCTCCCTTACAATATGCTAAAGACTATACATTCTAGCTTGCCCTACCACAAGACAACATAAGCTCTCCCCCAACTCCCATAATTTTTCCTCCCTAGCTTTTCTTCTTTTAGTTAGTCCTAGCCTTCTTTTCATCTTCGTGGCTTCATCTCTAGGTGAGTTAGTCAGAGGACGTCTCACAGCTCCATAATTACATTCCGATAATGGTAACCTATTTATCCAGCTTCAAATTCTCACAAAGGTGCCCTAGTTCAGGCCTAGCCTTCATCCATGATGTAAAAGTTGCCTCGAGTAAAGATGTACTGTAGAGGTAGGATCTGTATGTGATAAGAAAGAAGTAACGCCTGCAACAATGGGTTTGCTGTTAAAAATATAAGGCGAAATACAAATATGGATTGAAGCAAGTACAGAGGTACTAAGATTTTGAGAGCAGGTAACTAAAACATTTAATTGGCGCAATGCCATTCTAGCATGCTGATGAGTCGAAAAGACTTCACGCAACACTAATTTCTTAGGAGTCACACAAAATGGCTATTTTGCGTGATTCCTGCCATATTGAAACATAAACGGAACTGAATGAACACAACAGTTTTTCCTCCATGCTTCATTTCAGCACTTTTTTTTTATCAAATTGGTCGCGATAATGACACAATAACAAAGGATAAGTACAATGTCACATGCATGTAACGCTAGAGAACAGTAGCAATGTCCCTGGACTGGACCGGACTGTTAATGAATATATTATGGAAGCAGCAAATGAATAGTGACAGAGCACTTGTTTTCAATCACGTTTGGGACTGAACATAAGGAGCGGATAGATTAAATGATTATTACGGAAAATAAAACGCCACAGTTAGAACAAATTTAAAATACCTCAAAGCTTTTGTACCCATGTCATAGAGATAAGACCGTTCCTCGTCTTCATCATCATCATGAGAATAATCTTGTAGTGCCTTCCTGTAATGCAGGATATCCTCCCGCAAATGACCAGCACCAGAACACCTTCAAGGATAAATTGATGAATTGATTGTCAGAAAATAAATATAGAGCAGCATAAGATGTATTGCATCAATGGAGAAACTCATAAAGCTCCCAGTTATCCAATAATAGTGTTTAATCAGTTTATATAAATTTATAGTTAAAGTAGCTGACACAAGTTATATACCATACCTGTCAATAACTGTGTCAACCTCTTGTTTGCTCTTAGGGCCATGTACCAGCACTCTAGTAAGGTTTAATATGTCACGATAGTCACCCTGCCTAAGTGCTATGTCAGTGGAAGTCTTGATGGACACATTTTTTGTAAGAGAAGTTGATACAAAGTGTGTTTCAGCTGTTTGCTCCATGACAAACTTTGCATCTGCACCCAGTCCCAGACAGGTAATGGCCATTGCATAAGCAACACCGCCGTATCCAGTGTGTGAAATAAAGAGATAGTACCTAGCAGAACTGTAGAGATGCAAAGTGAGTATCGTATCATGTAACTTGAAAGTCATATAAAATTGAGGATCAGGGACATACTCATCGATTAATGATCGTATTGCATCTACATCTGCAGCTAAAGCTTCCCTTTCCCTGGTGAGAGGTATTCTTTTGTAGTCGACGCAATACCCCTTATTGCTCAATGTGTTGTACACTTCAGAAGGTGTTATCACATCTTCTGTATCTATGTGTTCCCAATAACCTACCACACTACATTGATTTGTGGCTGCATTAAATTCCTCCTTATGAAGAAGTAGCCGGCCACCAAGTTGTTTAATTTCAGAGAGTATATCCTCCTTTAGCCGTGCTTCAATGCCTTCCACCTGCAGAGAAGAAAGGTAAGAGCTACCACAAAAACGATATATTTGAATAATTGGAAGACTGCCTCTCACCATGGGACCGCTAATGCCAACATGCTTCAGAGTATCAACAGGTTGGTCTAGTTCTCTCAAAACAAATGGTGTTCCTTTGATGTAAACAACCACTTCCTCCCTAAGATCTGTCACAACCACCTTTTGAGCAATGCTTCTTCCAGATGTATCTTTAGATCCCAAATATGAAAGCACATCACTTGCTCCATCAAATGTTGGTGTTGCCATGCTATACACAGGGTATCCATCCACCTGAGGTCAGATATTCTAAAAGATTTAGTTTATTGTTCATTTTAATTGTAAGTAGAGCCAGGGCTGATTGGTAGTAATCATATCAGTCAAATTAGTTAGAATGTTAGGATGTAATCTGCCTCTATCTAATACCACTCTAAGTACCTTGGGGCTTCTGCCTTTTATTCCCAAGCAAGTTACAAAGCCTTTTATTCCCAAGCAAGTTGGGGTAGGCTAGAGATGCAAACCCCAAGAGACAAACCATAAAAGACAGACCCCCAAGCAGTTGGACACACTGGCAGCTTTGGTGGAAAGGTCACATGATTCCCAGTATATGTCCCATGTCAGAAACGTTGTGCAGCTTACAGATTTCAAAGGAAGAATGTTCATGCTGATGCGGCCATGCCCATCAAATGGTTATGCCCAGAATGTAATTACTTATTGGCACATTTACTGTGCTATATCAAATGGATATGGATGGTCCTAAACAAAAATGAAACTAACAAACATACAATGCATAAGCAGTTTTTACTTAGGCTGACACTTCAATATAAATCTGAAATACAGCCTGAAAGTGACTGTGCCTATCTCAGTTGTTTGAAGCTGTAGCTATGCCCAGAACACCCAAATTTGAGTCCTCTTCCTCATGAATTTGGGTCCCTATTTCTTATTTGCAATGCAACCTAGTTCTCCTAGGTTCATGGAGTTCTTTTAGAAAATATAATCACTGTATGTACTTCAGGATGAAATGTAACATAAAGATTCATGGCTCCAAAATTCTGAAGCCAGTCTGGAGGATCTATTAGTATCTATAAACAAAATGATTGATGAGTGATGTGTTAGTTTCTATATTAATTGATGCATTAGTCTCTATAAGCAAAATGATTCAACATTCCAAAATTCAAAATCCAGATGGCAGGCTAATGTTAATGGATGTATTAGCTTCTATAAGCAAAATGATTGATAAAATAATGTCATTAAGGAAAATCAACATTCCGTCATAATAAAACACTTCATATGGTGCGAACTATTTCAAAATATTTGTCCATGAGAAATTTCAACAAAAGTTTTGCTTAACCTAATAGTTACAATATTTGATTAGCAAAATTAACAAGCATATTTGATCGGATATAGGGATAACTATATGAAAAAAATGTGCATGTACAATGATCAATGATCCCATTCAGGAACCTTTGTGTTACATTATGATACCTTAAAAACATGTGGTGCACCTCGGAAATTCACATTACTGGACCTTTTCTGTCCAGGAAAGAAGTACATTTTGAGAATTGATCCCTTTCCTAGAACAGAACCATTGCGAGCTTTGACAACAGTTTCCATTGTTAAATCACCTTGTGGAGGTGGATATGTTACTTTTGGCTCCTGCTGCACATAGCAAATATTTACACTAATGTCATGTCATCAATGGTGCAAAATGACATTTTAATGATAACAGAGGAAAATAATTACAGGGACAGTGAAGAAACGCCCAGGTCGCAGTCTAATGCTCCATTTCATGGTTTGAATCTCCGGCCTCTGTTGCAGCCATCCTTTAAATGAGATCTTTGCTTCTCCTTGCCCACAGAAACCATCAAATGCTTCGCTCCCAAGGTATGCCGAGAATG
>BCLG01001978.1:0-38434 GCA_001602295.1 Zoysia matrella
GACCATGAGGACTCTTCAGGTATTTTCCCTGTTACCTGTGATGCATTTCATGTTGGCTGTTGCATCCAGGTTAGAGAAATGAAAGAGGAAGTGGCTGTTTGATGTAGCAAGGGCATGTCTAAGTTGGCTGCTTTTGTTGCTGTGAGTCTGGCCTAGCCGCCTAGGATATCATCACAAATCACGGCTCAAAATCACTTGGAATTTTGCGTTCTGGTTTATGTCCGACATAGTTTTGCATACTTCTGCCCATGCCACAGTTCACTGTTCACAATTGGAGATAATTAAAATCCGTCCTCTCTGTTTCCAATGTTTCAGGCGCTGCAATACGTCCAGGAGAACCCCGACGAGGTGTGCCCGGCAGGATGGAAGCCTGGGGACAAATCGATGAAGCCCGACCCCAAGGGAAGCAAAGAGTACTTTGCGGCCATCTAGACGCTGCACTGAGTTAAAAAAAGAAGAGAGAAGCTTTGCTGCTCTGATCATGGCGTGCTCTGGCGTGCCCGCGGTGGATGGACGTGGATTTTTGTCGCCGTGATGAGGTGTGTTTTATTGGCATGTCCCTGTGTAGGAGCTCTTGTGCACCCGATTGAATGCTATCGTTACCTTCCTTTTTTTCCTATGAGAAATAAAAAGGTTCATCTGGTCGTGTTTGAGGGCAAATATCATGTGATGTTCTTCGTGCCCAAGCTGGGCAGATTTCCAGCGCAGGGTGTTGCTTCTGGCATACAAGCATGAGGGAAGGCCCATTCACAGCAGCACGGGCTTACACTTGTTTGAGCATGTTGCAGGCCCACAGACAAGGTCTTCCGCGGTTTCGGACTTTGTCGCGTGAGCGTCGCGTGGCCATGGGCCCATGGAAAACACTGCGCGCTCAGAAATTGATGAAGACAACTTGGAGCCGGACACTGGTAGTGGTACATCTCAGTATATCTCAGCCGCAAAAGGAAGCATAAAAAGCGAGCTTAGTGGTACATCTTAGTATATCTCAGCTCGCAAAAGGAAGCGAGCAGAATGACCGTACGGGAGGGACGAGAACAGGAAGCGGACGAAATCGGCGGTCTCCGGCCGTTCCCGTCTTTCCATGCTTTGCCTCTCCATGCTCCACACGGCCCATGGCAGAATGGGATGACCCGACATGCTGCTGCAATTCCTTTTTGTGGTGGTGTGTTTTTATCGGAGGTGCAGGTCAGGTCAGGTCTGTCAGGGAGTAGTGGTAGTACTTCTTTTCCAACTAGCCGGGTAGTAGTAAACGATTTTATAGCATCATCTCTTCTTGACTCCTCCCTTTGCCTCCGTCCCTCACTTGGGCAGCTGAATGCGCTTGGCCTGTCAAAAGAAACGAAGCAAAGACTGAGGCTTTCAGATTTTTGCTAGCAGAGATAATATGCTTCAAAATTTATCATTAAATTTATAAATTATAGACATAGATAGTTTCATGTTTTATTCACACAGATAACAAATTTATCAATAAGATAATGTTTCAAGTTTTAAATATGCAAATTTTTTGCAAAGACTCCATCCAACGCCGACTGAAAGCTCTAGAGGTAACGGGATGATGCGAACTAAACTGACGACGAGTGACGCAGTTATCAGCGAGCGCCTCATGCATCCTCCTCCTTTGCCTCGACCGTTTCTTTGTTACTACCCCGGTCAATGCGTGGCGCGTAGCAGCCCTTTGATGCGCAGCCTTTGGCTTTTAACCCCCTCCGCGCGCGCTACTGATGATTACTGGTCGTACCCTCGAACAATAGTTGCAAGTAGGGCGAATATTATTATGAAACCGCGTATCGGCTCCGTAAAATTTATGTTACAGGCTCTTGCGGATTAACGGTATTTTTTCGCGGCTTAACAATGATCTGTCCGCAAAGCCCACCGGACAATCGGGTACGTTCGTAACAATACGTAAAAGTCTGCAACGTTATTATATTTATTTTACTTATATTAATTTGCATAAAATTACGTACTATTATTTAAAATATTCTTCAACAAATTTTAGTCAAATTCATTAAAATTTTATAGTGTGAATGCGAAGTTTTAATTCTAGATCTAACTTTAAACTCACAAAGAAAAATAAAAAATTATGACTGGCCAAGCATGGAACAGCAGCATCATCCCATAAGGGAAGGGGGCACCTGCACCTGCACGCAGGAGCGACACTTTATGCCTCATACTGTACTTAGATCAGTCCAGAAGGGGAGATCGCGGCCGTACGCGTTTCCCGATCTACTGTCTCAGGCTTAATTAGCGCGCGACAGCATTCAGATCGCTCCTGTCTGAAAAGATGAGAGACCGCTTCGGTCAGATCAGCCCGATCAAATCGGTTGGTCGCACATAAAGCACAGACGTTGCATCGATTACCGTCATCATCGTTGCCTAGCTACCACTGCATTGCATGGGTAGTACCTCCGTGCTAAAATATAAATATTTTTAGGTTTAAATAAAATTAATTTTTTTAAGTTCTACTGATAATATTTAGCAAATCACATAATTTTTAATGTAAATTTTTTTATGAAAACTTATTTTATGATAAATTTAAAAAATTATTTTTTATATGATAAAATATTATTAGTTATATATTATTAGTGGTTAAATGATAAAAATTTGACTTCGACTAAACTAAAAATGCTTATATTCTAGAGTATACTCCCTCCATTTCAAAATATATACATTTTTATGTTTAATCAAAGTCAAATTTTTATTATTTGACCACTAATAATATATAATTAATAATATTTTATCATATAAAAATTAGATTTTTTAGACTCATCATTAAATAAACTTTCATAAAAATTATATTTTTATATTAAAAATTATGTAATTTTCTGTAAATTATTAAGTAGAAGTTAAATTTTTTTTGACTTTATTAAAACTTATAAATGCTTATATTTTAGAACTGAGGCGGAGGTAGTACTCCAACAGCTGCATGCAGAAAGTGTCTGTCGTACTAGGTGGTATACATACGTCCAAGATGTTAGTACAATAATCACGTCACTAGTCTTAAATGTACTGTATAATTAGAGACACCCCGAATCGGAATCATTCTAGGGCATGTTCGGAAGAGCTCCACACGGCTGTTCCTTCGGCTGCCGCTGCAGCTCACAACAGCAAATTGCAGCAGAAAGTTGATAATACTAGGGCATGCATGCACAACAAACAAACAAACAATCTAGTTGCAGATAACTGTGCAGTTAGCTTGCACTACACTCCTAGATGAATGACTGAATGACCTAGGTAATGAGAGAGGGAGAGAGAGAGATGGAGGGCTTTGTGCATCTGCTTTGTCAGTACACGCCTACCCGCTTTTTCACACCACAAAATCCACTTTGGACCAAAGAAAACCTCCTCTCTCAAGTATAGAAATACAAACACTTGAGTCCTCTGCAAGAAAGGCACAAACCCAAACTCCAAAAAAAATCCATCCAGACACCAGACTTCACCATTAGTATCAGTGTACAGTACCTCTGTAGCCTGCAAAAGATGAACACACAAACACCAGAGGCAGGTCGCTTATAAAGCAGCAGCATCAGGCCACCAACGACACCCATCTGTTTGATCGGCGCAGAAGTTAGAGGAGAATGAGAGCCGGGGCCTGCACGGTGCAGCAGGCGCTGACGCCGAACGCCGCGGCGGTGGTGAAGCAGGCAGTGAGCCTGGCGCGGCGGCGCGGCAATCCGCAGGTGACGCCGCTGCACGTGGCGAGCGCCATGCTGCTGCAGCAAGGGGCTGGCTCGTCGTCGTCATCGGGGCTCCTGCACGCCGCGTGCCTCCGGTCGCACTCGCTCCCGCTGCAGTGCAGGGCGCTGGAGCTCTACTTCAATGTCGCGCTCAACCGCCTCCCCACCTCCACGTCGCCGCTCCTCGGCCCCGCCCACGTCTATAGCTACCCGCCGTCCCTCTCCAACGCTTTCGTCGCCGCCTTCAAGCGCGCGCAGGCGCACCAGCGGCGGGGTTCCGCCGACGCGCAGCAGCAGCAGCCCGTGCTCGCCGTCAAGATTGAGCTCGAGCAGCTCGTCATCTCCATCCTCGACGACCCCAGCGTCAGCCGCGTCATGCGCGAGGCTGGATTCTCCTGCGCCCAGGTCAAGGCCAACGTCGAACAAGCCGTCTCTTCCGTTGAAGGAGACAGCCTCGCCTTGAGTCTCAACTGCGTCGACGACAGGTAATTACACTGATTAGTCATCACCATCTCCAATTATCTTTTGATAAATATAAAAAGTGAGCTTAGCTTAACACATTCTAGTGTCCCGTTATCTGTCTTGGCAGTGCCATTAGGGCAAAGTGCGGCGACAGAAGCAGGAACGGATCGTCGCGTTGTCTGTCACTTCGAGAAGCGGCCGGTAGCTCCGGCGAGCTGACGGCCGTCGACTCCACCTTCTGCGACGAGTTCTCTGCAGAGAAGTGCGAAGCGGTGAAACGTTTTCCACGATCAAATATTCCTCATTGGCTTCAGCATTGCCGTGATCATCAGGTAAACATACAAATCGCAATGTATTGCACAGTTAATCAGCTTAACGACTAATCTCACGACTAATTGGGTTGCATTTTAATTGACGCAGGAGATCCCACATAGCAAGAAATGGAGCTTAACGAACGGTGGCTCGCCGTCTCAACGAACGACTCTGAACTTGTCCACGGTCGTGTCGCCCTCCTCGTCAGTTTCTTCGTATGAGAAGAAGCAGTGGCGCCACTACCAAAATCAGCCGTACCAGCCGTGGCTTCTCGCCGATGTCCACGACGCCAACCACCATGCCTGGAAGGCTAACTCCGGCAAACAGGTCCACATCATCAACGATGTGGACGTCAAAATAGTAAGAGCGATAAAGGTCAAGTCCAACGACTCAAGCGCTTCTAATGGCTCAGTGGAGGAGGTGCAGTGCCGTTCCCGGTTCAAGGAGCTCAGCGCTCAGAGCCTCAAGGCCCTCTGCTCCGCTCTGGAGAAGGAGGTGCCGTGGCAGGCGGACATGGTGCCCGAGATCGCCAGCACCGTGCTCCGGTGCCGGTCGGGCATGACGAGGAGGAGTCGGCGTGACGCTGACGCCTCGACGCCGGCGAGCGCGAATGAGGACACCTGGCTGTTATTCCTCGGAGGAGACACCGAGGGCAAGGCGAGGGTGGCCAGGGAGCTGGCGAGCCTCGTCTTCGGCTCGCGCAAACGCTTCGTGTCCATCAGCGCCGCCGCGTCTTCGCCGGCACGTTCGGATTCCACCGAGCAGCGGCGGCAGCAAGGGAGCAAGCGGCCGAGGCCGGCGAGCTGCAGCCTCGACAGGCTCTACGAGACCGTGCGCGATGACCCGCACCGTGTCCTTGTGTTGGAGGACGTCGAGCAGGCTGACCGGCTGTGCCAGCTGGGCATCAGGGAGTCCATCGAGAGAGGGTGGGTACGGAGCCATGGCGGCGACGAGGCCGCTCTTGGGGACGCCATTGTTATCCTGAGCTGTGAGAGCTTTGACGCGAGGTCGAGAGCCTCCTCACCGCCACTGATGACCAAGAAGGCGAAGCTGGAGAGCGAGAAGGAAATCAAAGAGGAGGACACAGAAGATCACCACGGCAAGGAAGCCATCGCTGCTCCCACGTCGGCGTCTTCGTCCTTTGATCTGAACATGAGTGTGCAGAAAGATGACATGGAGGACAGCTGCTTCACAGATGGCGGCCTTGTCAAGGCTGTGGATCGGGCATTCTTCTTCAGACGGCTCGATGAGACTAGCGATTAGTTTGCTCGGCTCCCGCATGCCTCATACTGTGATATTGGCTTCATCTTGTCCACCTTGGACAAACTAGCGATTGCTCAATGAGCTTGTCAACTTCCACGCGAATCCGAGGGCTCGGCGACGACGGATCGGAGGTGGAAACAGTGGTGGCGGCACAAATTCCGTGCGTCCGAAATTGCTGTGAAATGACTCATTTATTGGGCTGTTTTTTTTAATCTTTTGTATTTTTTTTTGTAAAATGTTTGCTAGTTTTTTCCTTTTTGCTCTGGAAGATTATCATCCTGCTTGATGAATAGAGTGTGGTAGCAGCCTATATCTTGGGTTGAGTATATGTAAAATTATTTTTCTCTTTGTCGTTTTGGGCTGCATTAATTTAATTATATATAAAACCTGAAGGACTGTCCATCAATAGCTTAAGTGAATGCTTTGGACTAGATGTTGATCCTATTTGGTGCAGCTTATTCACAAAATAAATAGAAGTTGTGCAAAATAAAAAACTTATTTCACTTCTTATTGGTTTGGTAGCTTCTCAAGATGAATAAAAACAACTTATTTTTAGTTTTTTCGTCATTTATTCAAATAAGCTATACTTTTTTAAAGAAGCATCAACTGTGCCAAACATCGTTGTAGGACAATATCACTAACTTTATTGAATAAGGTTGGGTGCTAACGGAAACACAGGACCTTTCTTGATATGCTGAAGTACATACACAAAGTTCCTTCCAAAGCCATGGCAGGTAGTTAATCAGTAATGCGGTTGTTGATATGGATTTGGATAATGAATAGTGCTGGTAGTTTATGCTTCAGCATGCAGGATGACGTGGCACACTGACAGTTCAACTGCACTGCAACCACACATGAAGGATTCAAAACTTAGAGCTTGTGCAAAGCGGTAGTCACTTTAGAAGGCAAAAGAACAAACCTGTGCTTAAGAAATGCATCAAAAGGACGCTACTTTTGATGCCAGTCGAATTTGAATTAGTACAAAAGGATCCCTGCCTCTTTTCTTTTCCTTTTTTCCCTTTTCCAGTTCTCTACTGCGGCCCTGCCTTTGATTTAGGTTTTCACAAGGCCCAACATTCTCGCCTTTGGAAAGCAGTGGGGGGTGTGTGACACAAAACCAAAGCCAAACGATAGATTTGCTACAGTTTCATGCTTTAGGGTCCTCTGGAAAGAAAGATCCTCCATCATTCACGTACCTTCATTGTTAGGAAAATTGTATGTTTCCAGAAAGAAAAGCAGCTGTAAAGCTCTAACTTGTCGTTTGAATTGGCCTTCACACGGAATTATATTCGAGATGATTTTGCTTTCGTTATTTTACTCCTGTATGAAAGAAGGGAAGTAATATGCATATGCTAAAATTAGAATGATGATACCCCTACCATCTCCTGGTATATATAGTTCATATAGTACATGTTTTTCTAAAAAAAATTCTCTCTAGCAAAAATGTATTCCTTTTTTATAACAAAAAAATGTCGCATGCCGTACTTTTGCACATTTGAGTGTGTAGAATACCAGTGATATGCACCAGCATTACGCAAACGTGTTATTTAATAGCCAGTGGTATCTATTTACCGTTTTCCTGTGTAAACAGGTTACGTACAGTGGTATCTATACGAACTAGTACTCTAACTTTACATCGTACTCCTGGAGGCAGCACGCTCTCGTATGATGCTCAACCGGCGGCATCCCTCTGTTAGCAAACGAAATCAGGGGGTTGTAATTTTTTTTTCCTTTTCTAGAAAAGTTGAGTCACGCATCAAAATTCGTGCTGTGTATATAGTAGCACTCCCATGTCCTATTTGGAAACGGTCATCATGCATACACTTGCAGACGCTCCTAGCTGCTAGCTTTGCTTTGAAAGTCGATCCTCTCCAGTAATATACGACGAACGATCATGGGACATGCCTCAAATCTAACTTTGATCGGCTGCCTCCATCTGGCTCGATCATTTCTCTCCGGATTCGACGTCTTTTGCAGACGTCTGTTTGCACCCCGAGACTCTTCACTTCATCATCGATCTATGCTAGCTGCTGGAGCTGGATGCTTGAATTCGCTAAGCCTGATTGGATGCCTGTGTGAAGAGCGGGCCTGGCCGGTGGCGTGCACGAGCCGATGTTCGGTTGCTTGTACGCCTCGGCAGCCTGTCCGGTGGGATGAAAAAAAACGCGTACTCAGCTGCTTCCAGAGAAACAAAAATTAATCGCGCGTTACTGGAGCCTGGCTCACCGCACACAGGCTCATACGAGCCAGGCTCCGCGGACCGAGAAACCAATCACGCTTGTAGCCAAAACATTGTTCAGTATGTGCGCTGCCCATGCATGGAGGGACAAAGTTTCCACGTCGCTGGGGCGGGCTTTTGGTGGAGAATTTTGAGATGAAAGGCGCGTGGCATCTTCTACTATACGAGTATATTCTTCGTATACATTGTCGATCGTCTCTGTCTCCTCCCTCTCGCTTTATTCTTTCCATCGGCGCCTCTTTTCATGCTGCCTGCGTATAATGAGGAGCGCTCTATAATTAGTGCCGTATGAAAGCTGCGGAGAGAGGATCGGAGCATATGTAGAGCTGGAGAGTGCTGCAGTACATTCTTAGCTGTTAATATATACTCTGTATCCGTCTCAATAGAAGTTTATTTTTACCTTTTGTTGATCATAACTTTGACTAATGATTTATATATGTTCGGTTAAATTTAAACTTTTAAATTTACTAAAAAAATACTCTCATAATATATATAATTTATATTATTAAAATTAATTAAATTTATCAAAATCATTGGTCAAAGTCGTAGTCAATAAAATTTAAAAATAAACTTCTATCGAAACGGAGGGAGTAGCTACGATGATTTACATATTTGCATACATAGAAATGTACTACTCTTGTAGTACAGACTAGGATTCATGAGAGCATGCATGTAGTTCCTACTCCTACATACGAGCGCATGCATGCATGTGTGCAAGTGTATATGTGTATGCATACCTAGTACCAGTCTACCAGAGGATGTGTTAGCTAGACAGCAATTAACCCCATATATATGATCCTTCTTCCATGTGCTCTCTAGCTACTACTTTCTGTCATTCATTATTAGTTCCCCTTTTCCTCTTTTCTCTGGTATTTTGCTGGCATATATAAAGGAGAAAAGAACCGAAGGGCCGGAGCGATCATGCAGTTAACTTGGTGTCTTGGACCGGTCAAAAAATATCAGAGAAAAAGAGTGATGGTAGGAACAACAACACTGCATGCAGTGGGCAACTGGTCCGTTGCAAGTAGGAGTAGCTAGCTAGATAACCTGATTACTTTGTTTTTCTCGGGATTAGAATAGAACGAAGAATGTTGTGTGCGCTTTTTGGCAGAGAGCGCGTAGCGCTGTATGCATGCATGACAAAGAGATTGGCAATCCCGAGGCGAGCCTTGAGATTGAGGGCGGCGCTTTCATGCTTTTGCGAAAGGGTTGATGAACCCCCCAACTTCTAACGATAATATTTGGAGATAAAAAAAAGCAGGGCTGTTAATGAACTTTCGCAGTCATGATGATCCATTAACCAAATGATTCAAATACGATTCGGATATCTGGATCCGTGGAAAAAGAAGGACGCCGTTTCCGCGTAAAAGGCCCAACGCAACCACTCAGCCCATCTCCGACGAAAGCTCACAGCCCATGGATTCCAAAGCGCATGTTCCATTTCTGAAGATCCCGCGAAAACTTATTTTATTTTTCCCTTTTCCATTAAAGAGTGTGATTAACTGATCAGCAACCTTATTCTCCTCTCAAAACGGGAAAAAAGAGAGCAAGCTTCTTCTAATCTTCTACATCTAAACACACATTGACCACGGACGTTGTAGTGTGTGCACGGACCACGGACGAAATTGTTGACGTCAGGAAAACAAAATTATTTTTAATTTAAATCATATTTTAACTATAACATTTTAAAAAAAATAATAGAGTACTCCTTCCACTTTAAAATATAAGTATTTTTTAATTTAGTCAAAGTCAAACTTTTACCACTTTAACTACTAATAATAAAGAATTAAAGATGTTTTATCATATAAAAATTATATTTTTTAAATTCATCGTAAAAAAGCTTTCATAGAAAATATATTTTTATATTAAAAACTATGTAACTTTTTAAATATTATTAGTCAAAGTTATAAAATTTTAATTTTATTTAAATTTATAAATACTTATATTTTGAAACAGAGTTAGTACATGCAGATGGAGTTGCAGTCCGTGTCACTTTGATGTTGCGTAAATTGTCCATTTGCTTGCTTCATGGAGCCGCGCGCGTACGGCATCTTATTTCTGTCGGTGGCCACTCCGTCTTCTGAGAAGGGAATTGCTACTACGTCCAAGTAGGATTACCGAAAGATTACGGAGTGACTATGATTTCTCGCTTCCTTGCTGAAACTTGAAAACAGGGAACCATACGCATGCTGCTATACTTTCAAATTACCGGATAAAGTCAAACTTTTAACTTTTACTAATAATATATAAATAAATTACATAATTTTTAATATAAAGATATATATTTTATGAAAATTTATTTCATGATGATTTCAAAAAATATAAATTTTATATGATAAAATATTATTAATTATATATTATTAGTGATCAAAATGATAAAAAGTTGACTTTAACTTAAACATAAAAAATGCTTATATTTTGGAACGAGGGAGTATCTCGAGGTATATGTTTTGTTTATTACTTATGATAACCTTATCAAAAATTGGTGTTATCGAATCGTGGGCATTGCCAAAATGAAGGTAAAAAATATTGTTTGGTTCATTGCCTTACCAATTCATGGTCATATATAAAGAAAATAGTGTTTGGATTGCAACCTTACCAAAATTTGTCAAAATCATTCATCTAACATGTGGGACCCATGTATTATAATTTTTTTAAAGAAAACATATTGCAGGGAGATCTTGTTTTGGAGATTTAATTACAAAAAATATAATGGTATATTCTAAACGTGATTTTGATCTACCATTTATAAGTTATTGCCACTTAATTGTAGATAACCAAGTAATTTTGGAATCCGTGCAGCTAGTGGACTGCTGCCACGTAGCATGGCCAAAGGTAACGTAGCCTTCCAAAACGCGGGCGGAGCATTTGCTCGCCTTCATCGTGGCCAGCGTTGGCCGTAGAATAGATTGGCGACGCCAAAAATTTTGATGGCAAACCAAAATTTAGAATGGAACCAAATGAAAGCATTTCATTGGTGCAACAAATTTTGGTAAGAACGCACCCTTGCTCTGCTCATCACAGGGAGACGCACGAGTTTGCCTTAATTTCCAGCCCGCACTCCTATACTAATCAGCTCAGTTGCCGGCGAGCTGTCACTGTCTAGCTCGCGCTGTGCATGTAGGATCGCTGGCTATCGAGTGACGTGACGCGTCGCCTAATGCCACTTTCGGTAAACCATGGACATGGCGCGTGCATCAATCCCACATGCAGCGCTAGCACCAGTTCGGTACTTCGGGGGTTGCTCTCGCCCTCATCACCTCTCTTTGAACCAAAACATGAAATTCAGTACCCGATACACAGTAGTAATAACTTTATTATTCGAGAAATTTTCAGTATATGTAATGTAACAACATGCATTTGACAAGCTACAACAAAATGAACAGCTTAATGTATAAACACTCGACGCTTTAATTATACGAAGAACTCAAAGCATATAACACCAGTCGATCAGACCTCGACGCTGCAAGCGGTGGGCTGCGCGAACTTGAGCGACGCGACGGAGACGGCGGTGCCGTTCCCCGCAGCCGTCTCGCCGGGGAACGCGGCGGAGAGCACGGCGGGGCAGCTGACGAAGAGGTGGTACCCACCGGACACCCAGCTCCCGACCTTCCACTTGACGCGGCCGTCCACCTTGACCCTGAGCTCGACGAACCCGGCGGCGACGTCCTGCCTGAGCGCGTCGGCGACGTACCCAGCGACGGGCGCGGCCTCGGCGGCCAGCACGGGCGACCAGACGGCGACGTCGCGGTGGCCCTGGTACAGCGGCGGGAGCGCGACGGGCGCCGTCACGGGCTCGTCGCGGTACGTCACGAACACGTCCATCCGCCGGTAGAAGATGCCCACGTGGTCGTTCGGGTTTCGCGAGGCGAGAGTGACCTGCGCGGAGGCGGTGAGGGATGGGTCGCCCAGCGAGATGGGTTGACGCAGCTGCAGGTCCTGCAGGTAGAAGGACGGCTTCGACGGGCGCAGCGCGAGGTAGATGACCAGCGTGACGAAGGCCACGATGAGGATAAGGGCCAGCAGGAAGGACGCCAGGCAGCCGCAGCAGCGGCGCAGCCGGTGCTCGTGGGGGTGGTGGTGCTGCTGCTTCCCCTCCTCCTTGCTCATGGCTGCTGTGCTCTGCTCTGTGTCGGTGTGGTGTGGCTGAGCTGGATTCTTTTTTGCTTCGAGTGAGAGGACTGAGTGAGTGAGGGAGTGGAGAGCGCGAAAGTGTAATGGCTTTTAAAACGAATGGTACACCAATCGTCAATCGTGGTAGCACTACAATACATGTGTCAAAAAGTATTGAAGCTACAGCACAGGTTAGTTAACCTGCAGGGGCAGAGCAGGCGACAGCAACGTCCCAACCGAAGAAGATTCCTCCGCTCCCTCTGCTCATTCGCGACTCCGAGTGTGCTTTCGCGTTTATGTTTATGCCATGACGTTCGCAAGCAGTCCATTGTGGGTTTAGACTGACCGTGCACGGGTGCAGTGAGAGGAACTGCGCGATGAGTTCGAGATTCATTTCACTCGAAATCCTACAGGTGAACATACGGCTGACGCTTGGCACTTCAATCTTTTTTTGATCCTGGATTCTGGATGTCTCTGTAAATTGTCTGGACTTTTGTGTTCGCATTGGATCGGAGGAAGTAGTTAGAAAGTCGTGCAGCGGTACATGCCCATGGTGTATCAAAGTGTTTGTCGTCCTTCCCGTGGCAGTGGCCGGGTGCGAGCGCGAAGTTCGGTTGGGGGAGAAGGCTGGTAGGGCGTAACGAGCACGCATTCCGCCATCCGTTGCTGGTGGTTCCGCCGTCAAAGGCAAGCGCCCCTCCCGCCGCCGGGAAAACGCCGAGGGAACCCGAGAAAACCCCAAACCAATGCAGCGCAACCATGTCGTGTCGAGGCAAGTGGGTGCGGTGGCATGAGCGGATTTTTTCACTCCGCCCGGACGTCCGGACGCGGCTCCGCTCGCGGCCGTGCGTCTCCGTGCCGACGTTTTTTTTTGGCAAGGGGCCTCTTTGACAGTGGGAGCTCGGGGCGCGTCCAGACGTCTGGATTTTTTATCATTCGGTGCGGTGGCGCCCTTCAGTGCGTCACCGCCCCCGAACCTCGACCACCGACTGCGTGCCCTGCGCCCTTGGGCACGCACACTGGCGCTGCACAGACCAACAAGGTAACAAGGTTCAGCATCAGAGTTGTAACCAGAATATCAAGTCTCATGTCGATCACTACAGTTGACACGTTACTCATCCATCTCCACTCTCATACCCCAGATAACATCGAACTTTTATATTACCTTTGTCCTAGTAAAACCTATTTCTACCTTTTATTGACTGACATTTTGACCAATCATTTTTATATATACGGCTAAATTAAAAAACATAGTATTTGTATTTTTAAAATCACCAAAAGAAAAACTTTCATAATATATATAATTTATATTATTAAAACCTATTAAAATTAACAAAATTATTAATCACAGTTGTAGTCAATAAAACCTAAAAATAAACTTCTATTGGGACGAAGAGAGTAATAAACTAGCACAAATAAACAGTAAGAACGATGGAATAGCATCCGGAAGCAACAGCAGATTAAAGACGGCAACTTATGACAGCGCACGAAACAGCAGGTTATTTTCGGAATGCCGCAGCATCGCTAGCACAAGTAAGAGTATCAGACGAGCCGGTTGGAACTGCTAAAGCGAAGCTTTAGTTCATGTCATCAGTTTTAAAACTGGGAGTCACAGCAGAGCACTCGCTCTAAAAACAGAAACTAAATCTGACAATCCCTGTATATTTCCTGCATCAGTGACTGATACTCCCTAATCACCTAGTAGTAAAGGAATGGACGACCCGGACCTATGTTTGGTAAGGGTAGTCGAATGTTATCTAGGGTAACGCCGAGATTTCTGAGAGGGATTCGGGACGGCTGTGCTCACCGACCGTAGCCACCTCTCCGGGGAGATGGACTGCCGTTCAAGGTGAGCTTCGCCATGTCAAGCATTTGCCAATTGATTGCCGATGCGTCTGTTCTGGAAGGGTTTCGGTTGTAACACGAGGTGACACTTCTGCTCCAACGGTGCCGGCAGCCAGACATCTGCTTCAACCTCTCAGCTTCATTCTTTAGGGACTGAGTTTGACCTGCAGATTTCATTTCAAAAGACTCATTTAGGTAACATGAATTAATTTTCCCCAAAAGGCCAAATACACCGTGTGTGTAATCAAATTCATGTTCTTTGACAAGGGCTAGGAAGGAACACTGAATAATAAAATCAGACAGTATAATTTCAGCGTAACATGTAGTTGCAACAAAGCCAATTTTCTTTGCAAATCAAATTACAAACAAGATGTCTAGGAATGACATCTGAATATATAATCAGATTAGGGTACTTCTCAATAAATGTCCAGATCAAAATAAATCCATTTCAAAACAATAGACAAAAACCATTCCTCGAGATGCTATAGATTAAGCGGTCAAGTATTAGATATGGAAAAGTACTTTTTGTAGGATTAAAAAAAACACCCTTGATTCTTCTCTTATGTGGAATTAGCTTTTTCTGCACATGGAAAGGAGACAGTGACTGACTAATCTACACTTCTATCTAACATCATTTGAGTAATGTGCATTATACATTTCACATGATTTGGGCAACAACAGAAGCATGCAGCTTTAGTAAAACCAAGAAACAACACCACAAAAAGCTTTTTAGTTCGATTCATTATAAGTGTCTAGTTCAGCAGACGTACTGCTTCTTTTCAAGATCTTCAGTGCTAGAGCATATAATTCTGACAATATTTGATACGAACAAGGATGCATACTCTTAAATCATGCTAGTTATAAATAAAAGAGCAAGATTTCTCAGACATACCAGCCTTGATAAGCTTTGCATGCTGAAGACTAGAAATCTGAAACTTCAGCTGCTTGTTTTCCCTTAATAAAGCATTACGAAGCTGGAAAAGAGATGCCACTCTTACAGCCAGGTCAGCTCCCATGTTCTGAAGAGAATATAATGAAGTTATTCACATATATTAAGTACCAGTGCAATCAATAAATAATCAACATAGGAGTAAAATATGAAATCAACAAAATTACCTGAAGCGAATCAACAGTTCTTTCAAGTTCAGCAATGTATTGAAGCTTCCTTACCCTAGATCTCTGCCCTGAACGCCTACACAAATGTTGATTTCATAAACTAGTTTACATGAAAAGAACTGGATAAATTCCAGAAAGAAGCATGAAGTAGCATCAGCGTGAACACAATATAGTGGCTTCTCATCACACTGTAAAGACAAAAAAAAAACTTAATTTCTTTGATTAAAGATCTATAAATTGAGATGGTCATACTTTTTACTATCAACTCCTAGTGGCCAAAAATTGCAAAAGCATTCCAATGACCCTGACATATTGGAATGCTTGTACATTTTTTTATGCTGGGATTTGAATCAGGTTCACTAATTATTATTTATTTTAAAAAAAATATCGTATAGATAAACAATCAGAGGCCATCACAGAGAACAACAAGATTTCGCATAAAAACAAGCCTGGGAAAACATATGTATTCCACAAATTTCTGTAGTACTGTTTTCAAATGCTTGAATGTGTGCTCAACAGGATTGACACATTTAACACAATGATAACCTCTAAATGATTTCTTACACCTGGTACATTTGACTATTTTAGTGCCTCCAATCAGTAGGTCCAGTATCCAGTACACACAAAATCACTTTCCTGAGTACAGGTGCTGGGGACTCATTTTATACATAGATGTCCATGTGGATTATACACCAAAGATAAAGAGCAATTGTCACTGACACATCAAAACTTGGAAACTCAGAGCAGCGTGAAGTGTTCTGATTTTGTTTATCGCTATTTCACTTCTTTTCTACACTGTGGGTTCTGATTGTGTGTACTCATAAGTTAGAAATGGTTATCAAGATCATGAAATCAGAGAACGTGTGAAGAGAGTACAGCACATATTTCATACAATAAACATTAGAACATACCTCTTAAATGACTTCTCTTCATCAGGATGGTTGAAAGCATTGCTTGCATCTACATTTCTACTGGCCATATTACCATTCATGTCACTTGAGGCGTCCATGGTCAGGAACTGCAAGGGGTTGCTAGGGGTATTCTCAAGGACAGCATTTACCATGGAACTCTCTGAAATAGTAAGTCTATTCTTCTGCCTCGGTGAATTTGGACCGTAAACACAGCTGGCCTCAACCACAGAACCATTTTCCCCAACTTTGACAGCGTCCAGCAAGCACTCTTCAGAGAATAGATCCCCTTCCTCAATTGGATGAATTGGGCTCTGGAATGTCGACAGGGCATCCAAGATAGCATCAGAATCACTACAAGCCCTTCTAAGAGGAGGAAGATGGGAACTCTTCCCAGAATCTGCAAGGAGATCGTCGAACCAACATGGTGGCTCGTTAAAGTACAGATCTCCAGTCGGAGACCTACAGCTCTGTGTGAACAAGCTATCATCTCTTCGAGTGAGTTGAGGATCCAGCGGAGAGCAGCGAGGAGGAAGGTGAGGTGATCGAGACATGGTGAACAAGCCTTAGAGGTTTCAATGGACCTCTCCTTTTGTTCTGCAAAGTAATCAGGACCAATCCAGCTTCTCTTCCTTCCTTCTGCTAATTTGAGAAACAAGCATCCAATTAATGCATAAACCATGTGACGAGGACCACAGGAAACATGAACAAGTAGAAAGAAAAGCATCCTGCTCCTCGCTATCGTGTAAAAGATCTCATGTTATTGTAATAATAGCTAAGGTCTCCAGCTATGCATGAACAGAAAGTGGCAAAAACATTCACCAAGAAACGGTTATAGCTATGCACAAACAGAAAAGCCGCAAGAATTTCACCAAGCGACAAAAAATGAATTGGGTGGCACAGCCCAGTTCCCTATACACCGCATTAAAAGATGTATCAGTTCGTTAGAGAAAAATCCAAACTGAACTACATGGGAGCAATGCATCCAAAAGGGGTGGGTAGAAGAAAAAATCAGAACAGAAAACACGCTAATGGTATTGGCAGAAACCAGACAGAGTCAAATGCTGTCCATAGAGTTTCAGCAATGGTGCATCTGAAGGTTTAGAGTTGGCATGAAGCACAATTTTTATTTGAAAAGTAAACAGCCTCCAAGACTAAATCAGGTAGTACCTTTGAAGTCCTATGGTGTCAATGTTGGTATGAAGCAAAGGTAATGCATAGCTACAGCATAGAATCTTCGACTAGATGGAATTGAGAGAAAACAAAACATTTTGAGTCGCTCCACTCAAAGTGAAGGAATGCTATCCAGGCAACCTATGATTATTACTTACCAACAGAAAGAATTAAACCAATCCTATTCAGCACGGTGGAGCATCTTTCAGAATTCAGAAGGACCAACTGGCGGCAAGGCAGTGCGCGCGCTCTGCTCCGAATGGGGAAAGCACAGCCCTGTAGAAACAACCGGACGGTTTACAATTTTGGAGAACAATGCACCATTCCTCAGTAGCAAAAAAAAAAAAAAAAGGAACATTCCTAGGATTGGGGAGAAAAAATGTGTGCACCTTAGTTTCACTTTTGGAAAACAAATTTTCATTCCTTTGGAGTATAATGGTGCCAATAAATCACAGTAATTTCTCAAACAGCAGTACAGCCTATTAAACCCTAAGAATCCAACTGGGCACAACCGCATAACAGGACAAGTAAAACCCTGATGAGAATTCCGTCGCCACTGTAATGTTAACAATCGCCACTTGTTTGCTAAACTTATTCCGAAGAACCAAGAACAAGCAATCGTACAAACGCAAAATATGCCTCCTTGGCGGAAGATCTGAACTCGTGGCGCGCGGAGTGCACCAGAAGTGTCAGGGGGAGCAAATCTTCATCAGATCGCTTAAACTCTACCCCTTATAAACGCAGTCCCCGCCCTTGATCCAACCGAACCACTTACCAAACCCATTGATGAATAACAAGCAAAGAGAAACGAACCCAGGAGGCCAAGAACTCGCAATGCACCTCCAAGAAGCGCCTCGTCGAAAGACACCAAATTTGCAGCTAATCCCAAAAGAATCCCAAGCACAGCGCGGAGAAACGCTCACGGCGCTTGCGGACGAGGCAAACCGATTGAAGCCGGTGGGGACTGACGAGGGAGAGCATGAAAAAAATCGAAATTTTCATTTATTTCGTGGGCACAGGAGATTTTTTTTAGCTTACCTTTTTTGGTGCGAAGGGGAGGCGGAGAGAAACGTGTTGGTTTTTATTTAAAGCGCGTGGGAATGGCTGCGATTAAAATGAAAAAGAAACGTGGGAATGGCTGCTGCGGGCCGGCTACCCAAGAGGCCCAAGACCGGGTTGCCGAAAGGGAAGAGCTCCGAATTTTTGCCCAAGCCATGCTTCCACCAAGAATAAATCCAACGACCTCGATTTACGTACAAATCCACCGTAAGCAAGCAAGGAACAAGCATGGTTAGCAAGCATGTGATTATATATTTATCTATGAAGACATTTCATGCATATCCAAGTTACTGGCTGCATGAATTGGACAGTTTTATACAGATAAATGGTGTAAACTAGAGCGAGTACTCTCGGTTTTTCTAAATTGATATCGTCATTAATTTTTAATATTATTTTTTATAGTTCATTTTATTAAAAAAAGTAGTTCAAAGAAGTAAAATTATAAACTATGTTTCAAACATCTTTGATGATAAAGTAAATTATAATAAAATATATAAAACTTATTATAATTTTTTAATAAAACGAATGATTAAAGTTAATGATAGAAATTAATGATAATATCAATTTATAAAAATAGGGAGTATATCAGAGTTGTTTCGTAAGTAAATTTTGGGTTGACTATGCATCTTTTAATCTACCATAGATATCCCTTTTAAATGAAGGACATAAAACTCTCTAAAGTGGGGCTTCGGGCTCGCTAAATCAAACAGGTAAGCTGGCGGCCCATTCGGGTGCACATTCTCGGCCCACGTTGTGCAGTAGAAAGCGGCATTGGGGCCAGCCCGCGCCTCCTCAACTGCCTCGGTCTTGTCGGTTGAGAATGAGGTCATTCATCAGCCCGTGCAAAGGAAAGATTGTAAATCATCATTCATCAGCCCGCGCAAACTAAGGGCTGTCCCAACGCTAGTGATAGTTTCTATAAGTAATAAATTGTTATTTAGATCTAGTTCTTTTTTATGAATAGTTTCTATAGTAGTTTTTATGTAGAGAAAAAGTTAATGATCTTTTGCATGATTATAAAAAGCTATGTGATCATTTGTGGCAAGTTATTTTATTGCCTTTTTAATATTCTATTAGATAATAGAAATTAGAAATTACCAACTGCTAGGAACCTTCATGTTTACCTTATCGAGTGCGGTCTACGTTTGTGTCAAGATCCATACTTCAACTTAGATATGAAAGTAGATAGCGGAACCAATGTTAGGTACTAGAATAATTGCACGTGCGAACAATATGAAACAAATATGAATAACTAACAATAGTAGCCAAAGCTCTAAGAATATAATGAAATTCTCATGTGGCCAAACAACTTTGACATGCAGAAGAAAATAGAAACCAGAATCTGACCACAACATTGCAGTAAAACAGTTCCTCAATTTTCTTAGGTGGGAGTCTTGACAAGTATTGAGCTTTGCAATAGTTCAATCTAAGCGACAGACGAAGAGAAAATGACAAGGACTGAATCGGTATTTTTCAATCAAACATTAGCAAATTAGCTTGTTGCTGCCTCTGTTGTGCAAGCTTGCCGCAACAGCTCATTGCACGCCATGTCTCCGTAATCATGCAGCCAGCACGCTGCGTACCCATGCCGGCCGCCTCCCACGCTGCTCGTCGCTGCCGTATGCCCTCCAATGCTACCAGCATCAGTATCGGCCAGGGAAGAGAGAGATTGGGGAAGGCGCACTAGGAGAAGCAGGAGAGATTGGGGCCGCGAAGTTGGCGAGCGTGGGGAGCTGGTGCAGTGCGTGGGCATGAAGCTGGACGGGACGCGCGAGGAGCATGTGATGCTCGCAGCGGGCTCTGGAAGACGGCAGGGCACACGCGCGAGAGAGAACGCTGGCGTACAGGATCCGGCGCTCCGCGATGGAAACCAGGCCAGGTCTTCCCGGCCAACGCGATTTTGACGGTTTCTTCACGCATCGGTGCCAGGGCGCACTTCGTTTCTACATGAAGAAACGATTTAACTCTCTCTCCATATTAATTACATTGCCCACATAAGCAAATTGTTGTGGTGTCATAAGTAATTAAAAGGTATAGAAACTGCAATTATTATACCATTGGGAGTGCTCTAATCAGTTGAGAATGACAGTTAAGGGTCCGTTTGAATCAAGATTGTGAGAATCTGGATAAAAAAAATCACATAAGTATTTAATAGTTAAGATTTTGAAAGATTGTTAAATCCTAGTATAAAATTTCATTGTTCAAATATCACTTTCTTTTCTTTGATATAATGTAGACCAATGATCTAAAATAATAAAATTTTGTAATCTAAACGGTTAAGATTTTAAATTTCTAAAATCTGAATTATAGAATCAAGAATATATAATTTAGATTCTTATTGCGTCGAACCGTTCCTCCTCTTCTCTTCTCCGCAGCGTCGGCGAGCCAGCCACAGCTATAAAACCTTGTACGGCGCGCCACCTGATTCCGGCTCGACGACTTCCCCTGTCGTTGAGTAGTACTCCTTCTCCAGCAGTCAATCCGGGCTCGAGAAGCAGCCGGTATGTGGATGGACGCGCCGGACCGCTCGTCGTCGTCGCCGCCGCGGAGCCGGCAGATGCAGGGTCCGCGCCCGCCGAAGATCGCAGTCAGCAAGGAATCCCGCAAGGTCAGGAAGCCGCCCGTGGCGCCGCAGCAGCAGTACCACCACCAGCAGCTGCCCGCGCCGGTCGTCATCTACAAACTCCCGCCCAAGGTCATCCCCGTCAAGCCGGAAGACTTCAAGGCTGTCGTGCAGCGCGTCACCGGCCAAGGCGATTCCAGGGCCCCTGCTGCCGCCACGCCTCAGTTCGACGGCGAGGCAGGCCCGTCCGCGCCTGCGGCGCCGCGTTCTCCCCGGCCGCGAGGCTACCCACCATCGAGAGGTCCGTCTGCCCGCTGCCGCTGAGAATGGCCCCACCAGCCTACCATGCACTCCCCGGCTACTCCGTGCCGGTGGGCTTGGACAGCTTCGGCGCGGCCCTCGGCCCGTCGTCCTGGCCGGGGATCCTCTCGCCGGCGGCGCCGGCGTTCCAGCCGTGGGAGTTCCTACCGTCGCCCAGCGCCGCGTTCTCCCCGGCCGCGAGGCTGACCACCATCGAGAGGTCCTTCCGCCCACTGCCGTGGGAGTTCCTGCCGTCGCCTAGCGCCGCGTTCTCCCCGGCCGCGAGGCTGCCCAACATCGAGAGGTTCGTCTACCCGCTGCCGCCGGGAATGGCCCGCCAGCCCACCATGCACTACCCGGCTACTTCGTGCCGGTGTACTTCGACAGCTTCGCCGCGGTTCCCCGCCCGTCGTCCCGTCCGGGTATCCTCTCGTCGGCGGCGCTCCCGCCAGCCACGTCCACGACCACGGGGTTGTTCTCGCCGGTGCCGTTCGACCCGATCGGCCACGCCTGCCACACGGACATGAGCCCATTCCTCCCCTCCGCCGCCGGCGCCCGCCCGGAACCCCCGTTCGCGCCGAGACCGCGCAGCCAACAGGTGCTGGCCACGCCCACCGTGCCGTCGCCGAGCACTTCTCCGAGCTCGAGTTCTTCCTCGGCAACGACCCGGACTCGTAAATTCCTCTGAATATCTGATTAACCGTGACCCTCGAGCAGCTGATTGGTTTCAATTGCTTCTTTGCGCGGCAGAAGCGTCCGTGTACTAACATCCCGGTTAATTCGTTTCCAGTAATCTTTTTCACCGTTGTGGTTAATTAGCGAAGAATCATCAAAGAGCTCTTGACATGGATGATTGTTACCATAGCATTACTGTTTTTTTCATTCTTGAATAACAATTGGATTTCGATTGTGTATTGTTAGATGGTCTATTTTTCATGTGTAAGGCGGCCGGTGACATAGTGGTTACAATTGTTATTGGTTGGAGTTTTCGGTGTAATTGAATTGAAATCGTCAACCGCAGTTGGGTAGAGGCTACTAATCTCATCTAATTTTCTTCGTAGTTAATTCTTCTCTATACTTACTATTTTGTGTCAATTCTTGGCTTACTTGTCAGTTCCAAGAAAGAGTTTATGTGACTGTTTCGTACCCAGGGACGCAAGCTTATTGTAGTTTTACAGTAACATGGAATGCTAGCCAATGTGACCCTGCCAACGGCGCCCACGCTGATTTTGGAGTGTATTTGCCTATTTGGATCGACACCATTGCCTTTCCAAAGTTTGGCGAGCTCCCTGCGCTCACAACAACCTAGTTCATTTTTGCTCCCGTACACGGGAGAGACAAGGGTGAGAAAAACGGTTGCCAATGTGCCGGGCGTGGGCGCGGCATCATTTAGTGCCGTTGTGACAGTGAGCATCTAAATCTATCCTAAATAACTTAAAAATGTATACTTTTTTATTTTATATTATTTGTTATTATAAAGTCTATAAATAGTTTATTTGTCTCGCTTTTCAATATAACATTTTCTATATTTTTATACATCTCTATATCGCTCTCCTCGTTTATAATTTTTCACCCAAACAACAAGTAAAAAGAGAAAAGAGAGTATTCGTTGTACATCACGAGTAATCCCTATTCATAGTTTCGTGTATTAACCAGCTTACCCATATTTGTTGATTTGTTCATGTCCGGCTCCCCACATTTCCGGTGCCATGCTTTTAAATCTCACTTATTACAGTATATTCCATCTTGCATGTCTGAGATGAAAAGACGACTATTTGCCGTAATTACATCACTGTATGGACGCGGACACGAAAGCTCACCGCGCCGGATTTCCATTGTACTGCTAATAAAATATATTAATTATAATATATTTTATTATTGATGGTTAATATTATATTTTACTATTTATTTTATTTAAAAATATATTAAATATAATATATTTTATTATTATTATTTATCCAAGTTACCGGCTACATGAATTTGACAGTTTTATACAGATAAATGGTGTAAACTAGAGTGAGTGCTCTGTCTGTTTCTAAACTGATATTAACTTTTAATATTATTTTTGACAGTTCATATTATTCAAAAAATTAATTCAAAAATATAAAATTATAAACCATGTTTCAAACACATTCGATAATAAAGCAAATTATAATAAAATATATAAAATATATTATTTTTTAATAAGACGAATGATCAAAGTTAGATCCTAGAAATTAACGATGGTATCAATTTAAAAACAGAGAGAGTATATCGGAGTTGCTTCGTAAGTAAAATTTTGGGTTGACTATGCATGTTTTAATCTACCATAGATATCCCTTTTAAATGAAGTAGTAGTACATAAAACTCTCTAAAGCGGAGCTTCGGGCTCGCTAAATCAAACAGGTAAGCTGGCGGCCCATTCGGGCACGCATTCTCGGCCTACGTTCTGGGGTAGAAAGCGGCATTGGGGCCAGCCCGCGCCTCCTCAACTGCCTGGTGTCGGCTACTAACACCTGTTCAGACAATTCATTCATCAGTCCGCGCAATGGAAAGACAGCGCAAAGGCGCGCGCGCGAAGTCGTTGACAGTTAAGGATCCGTTTGAATCAAGATTGTGAGAATCTGGATAAAAAAATCAGATAAGTATTCAATCGTTAAGATTTTGAAAGATTGTTAAATCCTATATAAAATTTCATGGTTGCAAAGATTCTTTGATATAATGCACACCAATGATTTAAAATAATAAAATATTGTAATTTAAAAGGTTAAGATTTTAAATTTCTAAAATTTGAATTCTAAAATCAAGAATATATAATTTAGATTCTTATTCAATCCTTCCTCGCGTCGAACAGTTCCTCCTCTTCTCGGCGTCTTCGTCGAGCCAGCCATAGCTATAAAGCTTCGTACGGCGCGCGACCTGATTCCGGCTCGACGACTTCCTCTGTCGTTGCGTAGTATAGTTTCCAGCAGTCACTCCGGGGTCGAGAAGCAGTCGGTACGTGGATGGACGCGCCGGACCGCTCGTCGTCGTCGCCGCGGAGCCGGCAGATGCAGGGCCCGCGCCCGCCTAAGATCGCCGTCAGCAAGAACTCCCGCAAGGTCAAGAAGCCGCCCGTGGCGCCGCAGCAGCAGCGGCAGCCGCCGCCGCCGGTCATCAGATATGAAGTCCCGCCCAAGGTCATCCACATCAAGCCGGAAGACTTCAAGCGGATCGTGCAGTGCCTCACCGGCCAAGGCGATTCCGGGGCCCCTGCCGCCACGCCTAAGTTCGACGCCGAGGCAGGCCCGTCCGCGCCTCCGGCGCCGACGTTCCAGCCGTCGCCCAGCGCCGCGTTCTCCCCGGCCGCGAGGCTGCCCACCGTCGAGAGGTCCGTCTGCCCGCTGTCGCCGCAAATGGCCCCGCCAGTCTACCATGCACTCCCCGGCGACTCCGTGCCGGTGTTCCAGCCGTGGGAGGTCCTGCCGTCGCCCACCGCCGCATTCTCCCCGGCCGCGAGGCTGCCCACCATCGAGAGGTCCGTCTGCCCGCTGCCACCGCGAATGGCCCCGCCAGCCTACCATGCGCTCCCCGGCTACTCCGTGCCGGTGGAGTTGGACAGCTTCGGCGCGGCCCTCGGCCCGTCGTCCCGGCTGGGGATCCTCTCGCCGGCGGCTCTCCCGCCGGCCACGTCCACGACCACGGGGCTGTTCTCGCCGGTGCCGTTCGACCCGAGCAGCCATGCCTGGCTCGCGGATATGAGCCCGTTCCTCCCCTCCACCGCTGGCGCCTGCCCGGAACCCCCGTTCGCGCCGAGACCGCGCAGCCAACAGGTGCAGCCGTGGGAGTTCCTGCCGTCGCCCAGCGTCGCGTTCTCCTCGGCCGCGAGGCTGCCCACCATCGAGAGGTCCGTCTGCTCGCTGCCGCGGAGACCGGCCCCGCCAGCCTACCATGCACTCCCCGGCTACTCCGTGCCGGCGTACTTCGACAGCTTCGCCGCGGTTCCCCGCTCGTCGTCCCGTCCGGGTATCCTCTCGCCGGCGGCGCTCCCGCCGGCCTCGTCCACGACCACAGGGCCGGGGCTGTTCTCGCGGGTGCCGTTCGGCCCAAGCAGCCACGCCTGGCTCGCGGGCATGAGCCCGTTCCTCCCCTCCGCCGCCGGCACCCGCCCGGAACCCCCGTTCGCGCCGAGACCGCGCAGCCAACAGGTGCTGGCCACGCCCACCGTGCCGTCGCCGAGCACTTCTCCGAGCTCGAGTTCTTCCTCGGCAACGACCCAGACTCGTAAATTCCTCTGAATATCTGATTAACCCTGACCCTCGAGCAGCTGATTAGTTTCAATTGCTTCTTTGCGCGGCAGAAGCGTCCGTGTACTAACATCCCGGTTAATTCGTTTCTAATCTTTTTCACCGTAGTGGTTTTTTTTTTGCGATAACCGTAGTGGTTAATTAGCGAAGAATCGAAGAGGTCTTAACCCTGGATGATTGTTACCACAGCATTACTGTTCTTTTCATTCTTAATAACAATTGGAATTCGATTGCGTATTGTTATATGGAGTATTTTTCATGTGTAAGGCAAGGCAGCCGGTGGCATAAAATGGCTACAGCCCCCTTTGAATTGAATGGTTTTATTTTCTGTTTTCTGCAAAAAAAATTTATGAAATTAAATTATTTTCCGTAAAAATTTATGTGAAATTCATGTAAAATTTCTGCACTTGGGTGTAATTGATAAGAGTTTTCGGTGTAATTGAATTGAAATCTCCACCGCAGTTGGGTAGAGGCTACTAATCTCCTCTAATTTTCTTCTTAATTAGCCCTTCTCTAAACTATTTTGTGTCAATTCTTGGCTTACTTGTTTCCAACGAAGAAGTTTATTTGACTGTTTCGTACCGAGGGACGCAAACCTACTGTAATTTTGCAGTAACATGTAAACTAGACCGCGCGTTGCTGCGGGATTGGAAATAACAAAGTAAACAAATATTAATGCAATACTAAGTAAACTCATTTAGGAGTATATGTACTTAGTGGAAAGATCATGAATCCCTGCAGATGATTGTACAAAAGTTCGGACAAAATCGATCTTTTAAGTATTGTTAAATCGACAATATAAACTGAAAACGTGACAACACATTTAGACATCAACAACAATTACAATAAAACAAAACTCACTTCATTCGATACCAATAAGAGTGCAATGTGGGCATACAAAAAAAAATGAATGTTGACCAACATGCACTATACATACTCGTTTCCAAAGTAACAGATCCATCTTTGCCACTATAACTAATGCAGTTTCTCAACAACTAAATACAACAATATTTTTCAATGTCACGCTAGCAAACCAAAGATGCTCTAAATTTATGCAATAGCAATACTCATGATATAAAAATCCTATCTAGATGTGGCTGTCAGCTGCACTATAAATGGAAAACCTAGGTTATATTGTTTTTTCTTACGACCCAAGCATAGAACTAAAGCATCCATGAGATGACGACACTACGAAATGGAATCTTACCCAGGTCTGCCTGTCAGCTACACTGTAAACTGAGAATCTAGGATGCTACCGATTTTAAACTCCTGGCGTTGGACAATACAAATTTACAGAAATCAATGTGGATAAATATAAAACTGGAGGTCACAAAATAAAATAATAAATTAGAAACAGCAAGTAAATCATAAGAAAATTACCTGGGGAAGCTAAAGCAATATTGTTGTCATCCAAAAGTGTAGATTCCAGAGATAAATTATACCTCCTATATATTTGTCACCTGAAAAAAATGAGGAGGCCAAGGGGGGGGGGGGGGGGGGTAAGTCAATTAAACTACACAGGATTCACTGACCTAACAATAGTAAGTAAAGCTCTTTCACCTAACAATTATCATTAGACACCCATTGGAGGGTTTAATTGAGCACCTATTGAACATATTTTCTTCTGCGCATTATAAAGGACGAGTTGTATTTTTTGAAGTACTTTCTCATAGTGACGAATAGCATAGTATGAAGGAAAACCCTACTTATTCCACATGAGAGGCATCATAGAATAGTAGAAAAAATAAACAAATAATCAATATCAACACGAGCTACAGCGGAAGCTATTATCTGACCATCCCTTTTATTCAACATGGCATTATAAAAAATGTATCTTAAGTATGTGTATAGTTACCCCCATCAATTAGCAGGTAGCACAAGAAAATGAGAAATAAAAAAGAATAATAATTAACAGCAAACAAAAAAAGAAATATATACACCCAAATACAAAATAAAAAAACAGTGTAAGAAATGAGTAGTAAAACACAAAAAGAGATGTATGCCCTTCGGTGCAAATAAGGACATATTAAAAAGGAATGAGGGGAATCCTTTATAAGATAAAGCAAAGAAGAATAGAAAACTGAGTGTATTGTTTTGGTGAATTAACTATCTTACCATTAACAGAGTACATTTAAAAGGTACCTACTGGAGTATTCATCTAGAGCATTGACACTTAAAAATTATCTTCCACAGAAAGACAAAAAATTAGGAACTACCTGAGGCATGGGAAATACAGAGGAATAGAGGACGGTGAAGGCTGGCAATCCATCCTACAACTGAAAGGAACTTTCATATGCGACGAACAAATGCTAACTGCAATGGTCAAACAGATAAAAATATTCAGATTTCATATGCAAGGAACCCTAGAATCTGTAAACATTGGGATGAACAGAAAATAGCACATGGAATTTTATGGAGCAGAGATAGGTGTTTTTTAACAGAACATAACAGAGTACGCTATCAAGATATTCTAAATATGGAAAAATAGCACTCATTAAGCTGCCAAGGACTGAGATATAGTTTTCCAGTTTACGGCAATAAAAGAAGCATGAAGGGTGATTAAAAAAACATAGAGAGGAAACCAGTTGATTGTTTCCTGAACACATGATCTAACATACTCAACAAACAATGAGTCATATAAGCTGAGTTCATCTAAAATTATCCTGACGTTATCAACATATCAACAACTGAAATACATTAAATCAGAGGTCATAAAAAAACACAACAGATCAGCATGGACAAATTTGTAGAATGAAAATTGAGATATACAGCTACCTCGGCAGGCCATGCGCTGAGTTCGAAATCAAAAATTTTAAGTTTACCTTGGTAATCAAGGAGCTTTAAAGGCTGCATCCATGCACAATTTGATCAGCAAATTCCAAATCATGAAATTCAGATATATTCATTATTCCTTTTTGCTGTTCCCTGTTACAATAAAAAATATAGTGTTTATAGAACTATAACAAACTTCCTAAATAAATCAATATAGAAATGCATTGGACAACTAATGCTGAAACTGTACTGTTTATCATGCAGTACGCTAGATTTCTATTTCACCAAGTAGCACAGAAGAAAAGGGTATTCCACCATAAATATACCTCATACCTTCTGTCAACTGATGTGGTCAGCCTTGAGCTGATGTTCCACGACAACCTGCTGAAAGAAAGAAAGAAAATTTATTATAATGAATCCTAATAAAAGTCAGTATGAGACAACACACTGTTGAAACTTAGACATATGAAGAACTGAAAATAAGAACTACAAAACATGGATTTTTAGTAGAGGTCAGAACCTGCAGCCTGGCACTATAAAATACAATGGGAGGCATTATACAGAAAATTTTTTAACTGCATCCTTACTGCATGCCAGGCATGAAATCTGGCCAAATGAGACGGCTACGAATCAGCACAGCTCAACGACCAAAAAATCAGTGGTCAATGAAAAAAATTCGTCAGCATCACAAAGAGGCACAACTTCCAATCTGGTAGCGTGTAAATGGACCAGACAATTAATCGAGCAAGTTCCATGCATCTATCTAGATTCATCCTACACTGTAAGCACGAAGGAATGAATAAGCAAGAGAAGCAGAGGGAAATTTGTAGGGGGCATACATCTTACTTCGTTTTTGTGAGTCTGATTGACAACGCCATTGAGGATCGGAGCTCACCGGCACGGTGTCGCGTAACTCACAGGCGTGATCTTGTGGTGAAAGAATGGTTCGGATCGACGGTTACCTTTCGAGGGAGGGGCGTGCAAGGAGCTCAACGGGCCGGACGACAGCGGCAGCATTCGAGCCTTCCAGAATCTTTACGTGGCTGTACCAGATGGCTGGCAAAGATCAGACGGCTACGGAGAAGGTAAAAACAACATCTAACGGCCCAAAACAAAAACTGTAGATAGCACTGTAGAATGAATAGTTAGATTCTCTACGGGAACTTAGAATTAGTTAGATTAGATTAGATTTATACTCTTTCCGCTCGCATATTACTTTATTATAGAATCTTTAAATTTTCTTATGAGTAATTTACTTGTCACATTCGACCTTTTCTATTTATGATACGTATCTATATCTATTATATTTATTTATAATTTTTAATCGTCTTTAATTTCAAACAACAAGTAAAAAGAGAAAAGAGCGTCTTCTATGAACGGCAATTATTGCATCCCTAGTCGTACTTTCGTGTATAACCAGCTTACCTTTATTTGTTGCTTTGTTCATGTCCGGCTCCCCCACATTTCCGGTGCGATGCTTTTATATCTCACATGCTTTTTTTTTTAAATTGATGTTACTGTTGATATTTATAATTAATTTTGATTATTTATTTTATTTAAAAAATTTGCTCAAATGTATAAAATTTTAAGTTGTGATTAAATATATCAAATTATATAAAATTTATCTAATTTTTTTAATAAAATAAATAGTTAAAGTTAAATTAAAAAATCAACGAATTAAAGACGGAGGGAGAGAGAGTATATGTATTCCATCTTGTCCGGGATGAAAAGACGATTATTTGCCGTAATGACGTCACTGTAGTGACGTGGACACGAAAGCTCACCGCGGAAGATTTCATTTGAAATGCTACCTCCTATTTTAAAACATTGACATATTGATGATTAATATTTTATCATTTATCTTATTTAAAATATATTAAATATCATATATTATTATTATCATTAAAAGTATTAAAATATAATTAATAATTTTACACATTTATATAAATTTTTAAATAAGATGAATTCTCAAATGTTAAAAGTGATGTCAATGTTTTAAAAAACAATGAACAAACAACAACAAAGAGAAGAGAAGAGAGATATAAATAGAAATTTATTGAAAAAAGAGAAAATATATTATATATATATATATCTATATAGAGATGTAAAAATGATACTCATATATATTTAGGAAAATGATACTCCTATATATTTAGAAAATAATTTAATGCCAGAATGGGTTATAAAATTGAATGGAGAGAGTACTCGTTTTGGGCCTACGTTTTTCCTTACAAAAGCAGCATCGGCCCAACGTCTTTCTTTTGGCATTTTCCACTGCAAAAAAAGCGGAGAAGTCTGTGTTCTTTTCTGCTGTCCCGGACACAAAGGGTCAGCTGCCCTACTTTTTGCTGCTGCTGTTGGCTGTAGCTGTATTTTTCTCTCACTGTTTTACTGTAAATAATCAGCAGATGCAGCTAAAAAAATGTCTACCGCACAGGCCCAAAGCTTTGTCTAAGAACTTCACAAACGCTAAAAATACCGACGACGCCGAAATAAAGAATATTAAGAAACATTTTAATTATAAGTATAGATATAAATATAATACATGGAAATTATGAATTGTTTACGTTTAAATAGAGAAAAAACTCCAAACGGGTACGGCAAGAATTAGTGAGATATTTTGGGCCGAGCCGTGTGCCTTTTGCCCAATCCAAAAACTCGAAAAAAATCCTTCCTCGCCGAGGGGCAAAGCGGAGCAGGCTCCGTTATCTTCCCTTCCTCGCTCTGCTCACTCTCCGCCTCTCCCTCCCTCCCCTCCTCTTCCCTGTCCGCTCTCTATCGCCGCCGCCATGGTGGCGCTTGCTTCCATCCCATCTATCTGCCCCTGCGGCGCCGCTCGCCGCCGGCGCCCCTCCCCTGCCCCCGCCGCCGCCTTCGTCTCGGCCAACATCTCATGCTGCGCCGTCGCAACTCCGTCCTCTGGGAAAGGTACCTACGGTCGCCTCCGCCTCTCTTTCTTATCTCCACTGCTTCTCGTTAGTGGACTTAAGAGATTACGAATGAACTTGTTTCTATGTGGTACTAGAAAATTTGTGAGCCCACAATACCATTTCGAACTGGAGCTTTTTCTCGCCCCAGTTCCACCGAACAATTCGTCATCACAGAGCTTAACCGTTAGCTTCATTTGCTGTTTATTCCCCGAAGCAAAAAACAATTGGGGCACATACATCGTTTTGTTTAAGCGTATCTAGACTAAGCTGCTTCTTAAGACCACTTGTTACTTGCGATTGATAAGCTTCTGCAGCTTCATTTCTCCAGAGCAACAGTGTTTGGTGGATTCCACGAGTTCAATAGTATTGAAGTAGATTACACTACATACCATGGAATTCAACTGTTTACAAGTCTTTTGGTGTAAGGTGCATTGGTGAGAATTATCCTATTCCTCATGGACATTCACAAGCCAAGGGCGTTGCCTCCTTATGCAGGGTCTCAGGAATCTAGAATACTACGTAATAGGCTACGGAGAACAGAGGGTGCCACTAAGAGCTTGGAGGACTCAATCAAGCGAAAGATGGAGCAATTCTATGAAGGGGTTGACGGTCCACCTCTCCGAGTCCTGCCGATCGGCGGTCTTGGGGAAATCGGCATGAACTGCATGCTTGTGGGGAATTATGACAGATACATATTGATCGATGCAGGAGTTATGTTTCCAGAGTATGTATTCTGTTTCTGTAGCTTGCTAACGCTTTGCTGCAGTTGGTTTCACGTCACTTAATTATTTTGTTTATGTATGAGTTCATTAGCTGTCTGTGTGCCTCTACATTCATAGAAAATCATATATACTAGTGTGAATCTTTAATAGTTCCCTTATTTGTAACTATTCATCCCTTCACACGTCCACAGTTGCTTAACATTTGCTGCACATTCAGTAGTAGATTTGAACAAAGTTCCTATACGGGGGGCAAAGCTAGCTTATGCTGTCGGTGTCAGCTGACACTGATGACTTGCCGTAAAACTAGTGTAAAATCGATGTTTGTTACTGTTGATCACGCTACTGAACCCATTGCAAAAGCTTGCTGACCCCAGTGGCTGGCTTCACTCCTGTTCCTGTATATATTTAGTAGTTACCTGTGCTGTTCGCGTGTAGTCTATGATACTGCCACATAATAATTTGCATTGCACATTGGCCATTGATTCTATAATACTGTATATGAATTTTCTGTTTACTCACATCCTAAATTTTCACTGAAATATGATTTATTTCTTTATTTTTCCCAGCTATGATGAGTTTGGTGTGCAAAAAATTATCCCAGACACCACATTCATCAAGAAATGGAGCCACAAAATTGAAGCAGTCATCATAACGCATGGCCATGAAGATCACATCGGTGCGTTGCCTTGGGTAAATAATTCTCCTTTTACTCAACTACCACATTTGATTCATCCTGCTCGTTGTTTTACGATATTCATATGCAAAGCAACCATATATCATCATTAGACTCGCAAGGCATTCTAGAATCTAAGCAGTGCAAGGGAGAATTTGGTTCCTATTGCCTTCTAGAAAAGTTAGATTTTTATGCTGGCTGATTATTTTGATACCTGGCATGTCCCATTTTATACACTTCGTGATCAATATATTTTCATGGTGATATTAACAGAAAAAAGAGCTAGATTATTTTTCTTTGTTCCTTAAACTAATGCACTTGGTATGCCCGCAAATTCAGTTCTTTCATATGATAATATTAGTAGATATCCATTATCAAAATTTCTTTTATATGATTTATCTTTTCTCTGGTGTGTGTGGTATACCTTACATCACATTGGGTAGTGATTGTCCAATCAAAACACACTTTATTATTCATGACTGAATGAATGCAAGATATAGTTAGCTCATCATCTGTATTTTGTTTTTCCTTATATCACTCACTTTTCACTGACACTGCTTGATAAATTGATATGATATTGCTGTATTATAGTATTTGAACGTTCTCATATATCAAGCTGAATGTCTATTCATATATGGAACTCTCATACGGACATATTTTGCTGTCAAAAGGTAATCCCAGCACTGGATTCAACCACACCGATTTACGCATCATCGTTTACAATGGAGGTAACACGCATAATTGTTTTGATTAATTCTCCCATCGCTGCTGTTTTGCGCTGTGAGTGTAGCATAAGTAGTAAAATCTTTCATAAAGTCAACAGGTCTCCATATTTTTAATGTGCATGTGTTCATATTGTGCAGCTAATAAAGAAGCGTTTGAAGGAGTTTGGGATTTTCCTCTCATCCAGGCTAAAGGTTTTTAGAGTGAAAAAGAGAATTCAGGCTGGACCATTTGAAGTGGAACCTATTCGTGTGACTCATTCAATTCCTGACTGCTGCGGCTTAGTGCTTCGCTGTGGCGATGGAATAATTTTCCATACGGGTGACTGGAAGGCAAGTTATATCAGCATAACTATATACTCGATTTTATGTAGCTTTTGCTATGATTGACCATTTCTTTTTTGTGATGTATGTATCACTTTACTTTCAAAGATTGACGAGTCGCCAGTGGATGGGAAAATTTTTGATCGGCAAGCATTGGAGGAGCTCTCAAAAGAAGGTGTTACTCTTGTAAGTCGATCCGATATTTACGCATCTAGGTTGGTTTTCTTTGAAATGGCTAAGGTCACTGATCTAGGTTGCACCCATGATGTGAGATATGTGCATCTACACGTGTTAAGGATTAAAAAAATCTAGATAAAAAAGAAACCATGAAGTTCTAACATTGGCATACCTGTATCAATACAATCTCTTCGTTGATACATCTCTAACAATGTTCCTCTTTGTTTTACTCTCGTTGTTTTCTTTTCAATCCAAGATGATGAGCGACTCAACAAATGTCTTATCCCCTGGAAGATCTATCAGTGAATCTGTTGTTGCTGGTTCCCTGTTGAGACATATTTCAGAAGCAAAAGGAAGAGTAATTACTACACAATTTGCCTCAAACATACATCGAATTGGGAGCATCAAAGCTGCTGCAGACCTAACCAATCGAAAACTGGTAATATTTTATTGTCGTATAATTGTAATAGATGGTGCCTCTATCCTGTTCAATATGGATGTTGTTTTTACTAGCTTCGTTGAACTGGAACAGGTATTTGTGGGAATGTCACTCAGGACATACCTCGAAGCTGCTTTCAAGGATGGAAAAGCACCACTAGATCCATCAACCTTGGTATGCAGTACTTTTTTTGTTGACTTTTATACACTCTTCCTTCTATGTTAAAGGTCTGCAAATCCTTGATTGCCCTGACAATAAGTGTGTATACAGCTATTTTAGTGTTCATAATACTACTTATTAGAAAGCACCTTTAGTTGTCTTGGAGAAAGAGCACACGAAAGAGCTTATCGGTTCCCGCTAAGAGAACTCAAGTTTACTTGCATGTACATATACAGTTAAAGAACTAAATGTACAATGAAATAACTATGATATTGGCTTCCTTTTTTTCGTTCTTTTTCTTTTCTCTCTCTCTTTTTCCCTCTCTTTTGCTGTACAGTACGCACTTGTTTTTGTCTCTGGGTTTAATAAATTGCACAGCAGGGGCTTCCCTTGCTGTATTTCCCCTAAAAAAAACTATGATATTGGCTTGCGCAAACACTTGGGTATCTTAATGATTATTAGTAATGCACTGACTTGATATTTGAGGTATTTTCAATTTTCACACATTGCCTCTAGTAAATGGATATACCACATCACATCTGTGTTGGTACAGTCTATTGATATCAAAGAATGTAGCCTTTCTAAATTCTAATTGTATGGTGTGAATCTCTGCAGGTCAAGGCAGAGGACATGGATGCCTATGCCCCTAAAGATCTTTTAGTTGTTACTACAGGTTCACAAGTAAGACTTATGACTAAGAGATCTAAAATTTCAATTCTAATCCACCATCTTATAATTCTTGCCTATCAAATATTTCCAGGGAGAGCCACGTGCAGCTTTAAATCTTGCATCGTATGGAGGAAGCCATGCTCTTAAGCTAACCAAAGAGGACGTCCTACTTTATTCAGCTAAGGTATTGCTATTACCTGCTCACTCTATTATCCCTGATACTTGTTATCTGAACCTGTGAGATTAGTCGAAATTCGAAAGGAACTTAGGCATATATAGTAGGTGTCCATGCTTGCTCAATATTGCTACCTATATCCATATAGTGTGCTCATCTTGTCATATCCTCTTTATGCTGGCAAGTGGCAACTGTCTTGAACAGGATCTGCTTGTACAAACATTTCATTCATCTTGGTATTTCTAGTCTTTAGTAACCATTTCAACAAGCAAGGACATTTTTTTTGCAAAAGAGCAGAAGGCTTTTCTTTTGAGGGTTACAATTGCAATTTGCAAGTCATCTCATCATGTATATACTTCTATTTTCAGGTTATTCCTGGAAATGAAACACGGGTAATGAAGATGATGAATCGTCTCTCTGACCTTGGCCCAAAAATTATTATGGGCAAAGATTCTGGCCTCCACACCTCTGGACATGCCTATCGTGATGAGCTGGCAAGTTTTCTTTCTGATGTGATGGGATGTCCCAGCAACTTATTTGTTAGTGAGCTGGCATATTACTAGTATTGTTACCACTTACCAGCATTGTTAATGGTGTTATGGTGTTGCCTTCAATTTTTGTTATTTACAGGAGGAAGTTCTTCAGATTGTCAAACCACAGCATTTCTTGCCTGTTCATGGAGAGCTCCTGTTTCTCAAAGAACATGAATTACTTGGACGATCAACTGGCATCAGACATACTACTGTAAGTTATCTCTTCGACATGGTTCAGTAACTCAGTTATATGGATTTATATTCAAAGACAGGGTATATCAAGGGTTCTCATTCTGTACGGTATATGGTATTTAAGTGAACATAAAAAAATAATGTTTCCTGGTAGTGTACAACTCAGTTTTTTTTAAAAAAAAAGTTGTTTGCTTCATAGAGTTATAGATACTCTTATTGCTGCTTCAAATTCTTAGTTGTTCACTTTGCAATCATATAACCATTAGTTGGCAATGATGGGATTCTTATATGTCGTTCCTTAATTGCAGGTAATTAAAAATGGAGAGATGCTTGGCGTGTCACATCTAAGAAACAGAAGAGTTTTGTCCAATGGGTTTGTTTCATTAGGGAAGCAGGATTTTCAGGTGAAGCATTTATCTTCTACCATCACTTTTCTTGCTTTTAACAGCTATGAGGTCTAAATTAACACAATAGATTTACAGCTTATGTATAGTGATGGTGATAAGGCTTTTGGGACATCAACTGATCTCTGCATTGATGAGAGATTAAGAATTGCATCTGATGGCATTATTTTTGTCAGGTAATTTCTTGCACAGTTTGGAGCGTTTGTCATGTTGTTTCTCTTCCACAAACCTTGTCCTTTTGATTGAAATCAGAAAATGTTCAGTGTTTACTGTTTGGTACAACTAAGCATCAATTGTCCCTTGCAGCATGGAGATATTCCGGCCTCATAGAGAACATGCTTCAACACAGTCAGGTTTGCAAGGAAAATTTAAAATCACAACAAGATGTCTATGGCTTGATAATGGAAGATTATTAGATGCACTATATAAAGCTGCGCATGCTGCATTGTCAAGCTGTCCTGTGAATTGCCCACTTAGTCACATGGAGAGGATGATTTCTGAAATATTGAGGAAAATGGTAAGGAAGTACAGTGGGAAGAGACCTGATGTTATTGCAGTTGCCACGGAGAACACCACGGTTGGTTTTACAGAACACCTCAAAGCTAAATCTTCTGGAAACACGGCTACTAGCCATCTGAGCAGGAGTCCAGCTCGGAGTCTTGAAGGCAGTCACAAAACACGCCCAGACAACCCAGAGATGGAGATTGAAGGTACTTGTCATTGAAACTGTTGTTGCTTAGCATCTGTCCTTGGAACTGTGGATTCCGGTCTGTAAGGAATGCATAGACTATAACTTATATTGATAATTGCATCAAGTGACTCAATTTTGTGTTGGCTTGCTAGTTACTTTGATACATGTGGTTGCCCGTGCATTATATGATCTGGTATAAGATGTGTTGACCCTAGCACTACTTTTTGATGCAGAGGCCATTCCTGAAGTCGAGCGAACAACACCTAATGATGCAACCACAAGCTCCAATGGTGAAGCTTTCTTCTCTTCAGATTTACACCAGCCTAAAACGCTTGAACACTTTTGGGAGTCATTCAAATCCCCAACAGCTGTAAAAATTGCAAGAATTGTCAATGGTTCTGCTCAAGGGAACAAATCAAAGGTCGGCAAGATCGGCATAATGAGTAAGGACTCCAACCAGTCAGCTCCTGCTCCAGTTAAATCTTCAAAAAAGAACAAGTGGAAACCTGAAGAAATTAAGAACTTAATACAGATGCGAGGCGAAATGAATGACAAATTTCAGTCTGTGAAAGGAAGAATGGCTCTGTGGGAAGAGATATCTGGTAGCATGTTGAACCAGGGAACAAGTCGTACACCAGCACAATGCAAATCCCTGTGGACATCATTGGTTCAGAAATATGAGGTAGACCAAACCCTAGCAAGTTGGGCATAACATTCAATTTATTTTCTTATTTTGTCACCTCCATGATATAAATTCGCAGTTGATGTTAAAGGCTTATTTACCCAGTTTCTATCTGCTTTGTAGAAGCTTAAGCATTACTGATGTTGCACTCACACTATCTAACAGCTGGAAACATATTTCTTTTTCTGTGGCAGGAGAGCAAGAGGGATGAGGAAAGCAAGAAGACGTGGCCACATTTCTCAGCCATGGATCAGATCCTGTCGCGCGAAGGGGAAATGGCGACCAAGTGAATAGAAAAGCTGTAGCCTAGTGATAGAAATATGGGAATTAATACGGTGATCTATTTTGGAGACGATAGAGCGTAGAGAAACTGCATCCAAGTAGACTAGAGAGGGAGTTCGAGGGCATGGAAATGAGATGCCTGGATTAGCAGCGGAGCCAAGGTAGTTCGGCTACCCGCCATGTGAGCCCATGAGAGGACTGGTTGTTATGTACGGCAGCGACTTAGATGTAGTACTCCAGCTGATGGTAGATTTGGGATATTCAGAATTGCATACGAAATATGCGTGAATGCTTTATCTGCCCAAATATGAAAGTGGGGAACCGCTGTCTGGATTCTATGACTGATGAATTGCATACGAAATAGGCATGATTGCTTGATCTGCTCAAAATCTTTGATCTGTAATGCTCAATTTTTCGAGAACCACTTTTGGAACCTCAAAAAAGAGGAGTATAAACATGATTAGACTAGTTGACACTATACGGTATTAGTTGGTACCAAACTTTTTTCCCACTGACGAGTGTTTCGTTTTCCAAGTACTAAGTTTTTTTTTTATTCTTTCTTCAAATATTTATTTACATCGTTTGTGATGGTTCAG
>BCLG01001978.1:38523-56566 GCA_001602295.1 Zoysia matrella
GGGGGGGGGGGGTAAGTCAATTAAACTACACAGGATTCACTGATCTAACAATAGTAAGTAAAGCTCTTTCAACTAACAATTATCATTAGACACCCATTGGAGGGTTTAATTGAGCACCTATTGAACATATTTTCTTCTGCACATTATGAAGGACGAGTTGTATTTTATGAAGTACTTTCTCATAGTGACGAATAGCATAGTATGAAGGAAAACCCTATTTATTCCACATGAGAGGCATCATAGAATAGTAGAAAAAATAAACAAATAATCAATATCAACACGAGCTACAGCGGAAGCTATTATCTGACCATCCCTTTTATTCAACATGGCATTATAAAAAATGTATCTTAAGTATGTGTATAGTTACCCCCATCAATTAGCAGGTAGCACAAGAAAATGAGAAATAAAAAAAGAATAATAATTAACAGCAAACAAAAAAAGAAATATGTACACCTAAATACAAAATAAAAAACAGTGTAAGAAATGAGTAGTAAAACACAAAAAGAGATGTATGCCCTTTGGTGCAAATAAGGACATATATTAAAAAGGAATGAGGGGAATCCTTTATAAGATAAAGCAAAGAAGAATAGAAAACTGAGTGTATTGTTTTGGTGAATTAACTATCTTACCATTAACAGAGTACATTTAAAAGGTACCTACTGGAGTATTTATCTAGAGCATTGGCACTTAAAAATTATCTTCCACAGAAAGACAAAAAATTAGGAACTACCTGAGGCATGGGAAATACAGAGGATTAGAGGACGGTGAAGGCTGGCAATCCATCCTACAACTGAAAGGAACTTTCATATGCGACGAACAAACGCTAACTGCAATGGTCAAACAGATAAAAATATTCAGATTTCATATGCAAGGAACCCTAGAATCTGTAAACATTGGGATGAACAGAAAATAGCACATGGAATTTTAGAGAGCAGAGATAGGTGTTTTTTAACAGAACATAACAGAGTACGCTATCCAGATATTCTGAATATGGAAAAATAGCACTCATTAAGCTGCCAAGGACTGAGATATAGTTTTCCAGTTTGCGGCAAAAAAAGAAGCATGAAGGGTGATTAAAAAAACATATAGAGGAAACCAGTTGATTGTTTCCTGAACACATGATCTAACGTACTCAACAAACAATGAGTCATATAAGCTGAGTTCATCTACAATTATCCTGACGTTATCAACATCAACAACTGAAATACATTAAATCAGAGGTCATAAAAAAACACAACAGATCAGCATGGACAAATTTGTAGAATGAAAATTGAGATATACAGCTACCTCGGCAGGCATGCGCTGAGTTCGAAATCAAAAATTTTAAGTTTACCTTGGTAATCAAGGAGCTTTAAAGGCTGCATCCATGCACAATTTGATCAGCAAATTCCAAATCATGAAATTCAGATATATTCATTATTCCTTTTTGCTGTTCCCTGTTACAATAAAAAATATAGTGTTTATAGAACTATAACAAACTTCCTAAATAAATCAATATAGAAATGCATTGGACAACTAATGCTGAAACTGTACTGTTTATCATGCAGTACGCTAGATTTCTTTTTCACCAAGTAGCACAGAAGAAAAGGGTATTCCACCATAAATATACCTCATACCTTCTGTCAACTGATGTGGTCAGCCTTGAGCTGAAGTTCCACGACAACCTTCTGAAAGAAAGAAAGCAAATTTATTATAATGAATCCTAATAAAAGTCAGTATGAGACAACACACTGTTGAAACTTAGACATATGAAGAACTGAAAATAAGAACTACAAAACATGGATTTTTAGTAGAGGTCAGAACCTGCAGCCTGGCACTATAAAATACAATGGGAGGCATTATACAGAAATTTTTTTAACTGCATCCTTACTGCATGCCAGGCATGAAATCTGGCCAAATGAGACGGCTACGAATCAGCACAGCTCAACGACCAAAAAATCGGTGGTCAATGAAAAAAATTCGTCAGCATCACAAAGAGGCACAACTTCCAATCTGGTAGGGTGTAAATGGACCAGACAATTAATCGAGCAAGTTCCATGCATCTATCTAGATTCATCCTACACTGTAAGCACGAAGGAATGAATAAGCAAGAGAAGCAGAGGGAAATTTGTAGGGGGCATACATCTTACTTCGTTTTTGTGAGTCTGGTTGACAACGCCATTGAGGATCGGAGCTCACCGGCACGGTGTCGCGTAACTCACAGGCGTGATCTTGTGGTGAAAGAATGGTTCGGATCGACGGTTACCTTTCGAGGGAGGGGCGTGCAAGGAGCTCAACGGGCCGGACGCCAGCGGCAGCATTCGAGCCTTCCAGAATCTATACGTGGCTGTACCAGATGGCTGGCAAAGATCAGACGGCTACGGAGAAGGTAAAAACAACATCTAACGGCCCAAAACAAAAACTGTAGATAGCACTGTACAAGGAATAGTTAGATTCTCTACGGGAACTTAGAATTAGTTAGATTAGATTAGATTTATACTCTTTCCGCTCGCATATTACTTCATTATAGAATCTTTAAATTTTCTTATGAGTATTTTACTTGTCACATTCGACCTTTTCTATTTATGATACATATCTATATCTATCATATTCATTTATAATTTTTAATCGTCTTTAATTTCAAACAACAAGTAAAAAGAGAAAAGAGCGTATTCTATGTGGCCATCACCGGTAATTCTTGCATCCCTAGTCGTACTTTCGTGTATAACCAGCTTACCTTTATTTGTTGCTCTCCTCATGTCCGGCTCCCCCACATTTCCGGTGCGATGCTTTTATATCTCACATGCTTTTTCTGTTTTTAAAATTGATATTATTATTGATAATTATAATTAATTTTAACTATTTATTTTATTTATATAATTTGCTTTAATATATAAAATTTTAAGTTGTGATTAAATATATCAAATTATATCAAAATATATAAAATCTATTCAACTTTTTTTAATAAGATAAATAGTTAAAGTTAAATTAAAAAATCAACAATGGTATCAAATAAAACGGAGGGAGAGAGAGTATATGTATTCCATCTTGTCCGGGATGAAAAGACGATTATTTGCCGTAATGACGTCACTGTAGTGACGTGGACACGAAAGCTCACCGCGCAAGATTTCATTTGAAATGCTACCTCCTATTTTTAAAACATTGACATATTGATGATTAATAGTATATTTTACCATTCATCTTATTTAAAATATATTAAATATCATATATTATTATTATCATTAAAATTATTAAAATATAATTAATAATTTTACACATTTACATAAAATTTTAAATAAGATGAATTCTCAAATGTTAAAAGTGATGTCAAACAAGAACAAAGAGAAGGGAGATATAGATAGAGATTTATTGAAAAGAAAGAAAATATATTAAAAAAGAGAAATATATATTGAGATGTAAAAATGATACTCCTATATATTTAGAAAAATGATACTCCTATATATTTAGGAAATAATTTAATGCCAGAATGGGTTATAAAATTGAATGGAGAGAGTACTCGTTTTGGGCCTACGTTTTTCCTTACAAAAGCAGCATCGGCCCAACGTCTTTCTTTTGGCATTTTCCACTGCAAAAAAAGCGGAGAAGTCTGTGTTCTTTTCTGCTGTCCCGGACACAAAGGGTCAGCTGCCCTACTTTTTGCTGCTGCTGTTGGCTGTAGCTGCATTTTTCTCTCACTGTTTTACTGTAAATAACCAGCAGATGTAGCTAAAAAAATGTCTACCGCACAGGCCCAAAGCTTTGTCTAAGCACTTCACAAGCGCTAAAAATACCGACGACGCCGAAATAAAGAATATTAAGAAACATTTTAATTATAAGTATAGATATAAATATAATACATGAAAATTATGAATTGTTTACGTTTAAATAGAGAAAAAACTCCAAACGGGTACGGCAAGAATTAGTGAGATATTTTGGGCCGAGCCGTGTGCCTTTTGCCCAATCCAAAAACTCGAAAAAAATCCTTCCTCGCCGAGGGGCAAAGGGGAGCAGGCTCCGTTATCTTCCCTTCCTCGCTCTGCTCACTCTCCGCCTCTCCCTCCCTCCCCTTCTCTTCCCTGTCCGCTCTCTATCGCCGCCGCCATGGTGGCGCTTGCTTCCATCCCATCTATCTGCCCCTGCGGCGCCGCTCGCCGCCGGCGCCCCTCCCCTGCCCCCGCTGCCGCCTTCGTCTCGGCCAACATCTCATGCTGCGCCGTCGCAACTCCGTCCTCTGGGAAAGGTACCTACGGTCGCCTCCGCCTCTCTTTCTTATCTCCACTGCTTCACGTTAGTGGACTTGTGAGATTACGAATGAACTTGTTTCTATGTGGTACTAGAAAATTTGTGAGCCCACAATACCATTTCGAACTGGAGCTTTTTCTCGCCCCAGTTCCACCGAACAATGCGTCATCACAGAGCTTAACCGTTAGCTTCATTTGCTGTTTATTCCCCGAAGCAAAAAACAATTGGGGCACATACATCGTTTTGTTTAAGCGTATCTAGACTAAGCTGCTTCTTAAGACCACTTGTTACTTGCGATTGATAAGCTTCTGCAGCTTCATTTCTCCAGAGCAACAGTGTTTGGTGGATTCCACGAGTTCAATAGTATTGAAGTAGATTACACTACATACCATGGAATTCAACTGTTTACAAGTCTTTTGGTGTAAGGTGCATTGGTGAGAATTATCCTATTCCTCATGGACATTCACAAGCCAAGGGCGTTGCCTCCTTATGCAGGGTCTCAGGAATCTAGAATACTACGTAACAGGTTACGGAGAACAGAGGGTGCCACTAAGAGCTTGGAGGACTCAGTCAAGCGAAAGATGGAGCAATTCTATGAAGGGGTTGACGGTCCACCTCTCCGAGTCCTGCCGATCGGCGGTCTTGGGGAAATCGGCATGAACTGCATGCTTGTGGGGAATTATGACAGATACATATTGATCGATGCAGGAGTTATGTTTCCAGAGTATGTATTCTATTTCTGTAGCTTGCTAACGCTTTTCTGCAGTTGGTTTCATGTCACTTAATTATTTTGTTTGTGTATGAGTTCATTAGCTGTCTGTGTGCCTCTACATTCATAGAAAATCATATATACTAGTGTGAATCTTTAATAGTTCCCTTACTTGTAACTATTCATCCCTTCACACGTCCACAGTTGCTTAACATTTGCTGCACATTCAGTAGTAGATTTGAACAAAGTTCCTATACAGGGGGCAAAGCTAGCTTATGACATCGGTGTCAGCTGACACTGATGACTTGCCGTAAAACTAGTGTAAAATCGATGTTTGTTACTGTTGATCACGCTACTGACCCCATTGCAAAAGCTTGCTGACCCCAGTGGCTGGCTTCACTCCTGTTCCTGTATATATTTAGTAGTTACCTGTGCTGTTCGCGTGTAGTCTATGATACTGCCACATAATAATTTGCATTGCACATTGACCATTGATTCTATATTACTGTATATGAATTTTCTGTTTACTCACATCCTAAATTTTCACTGAAATATGATTTATTTCTTTATTTTTCCCAGCTATGATGAGTTTGGTGTGCAAAAAATTATCCCAGACACCACATTCATCAAGAAATGGAGCCACAAAATTGAAGCAGTCATCATAACGCATGGCCATGAAGATCACATCGGTGCGTTGCCTTGGGTAAATAATTCTCCTTTTACTCAACTACCACATTTGATTCATCCAGCTCGTTGTTTTACGATATTCATATGCAAAGCAACCATATATCATTATTAGACTCGCAAGACATTCTAGAATCTAAGCAGTGCAAGGGAGAGTTTGGTTCCTATTGCCTTCTAGAAAAGTTAGATTTTTATGGTGGCTGATTATTTTGATACCTGGCATGTCCCATTTTATACACTTCGTGAGCAATATACTTTCATGGTGATATTAACAGAAAAAAGAGCTAAATTATTTTTCTTTGTTTCTTAAACTAATGCACTTGGTATGCCCACAAATTCAGTACTTTCATATGATAATAGTAGTAGATATCCATTATCAAAATTTCTTTTATATGATTTATCTTTTCTCTGGTGTGTGTGGTATACCTTACATCACATTGGGTAGTGATTGTCCAATCAAAACACACTTTATTATTCATGACTGAATGAATGCAAGATATAGTTAGCTCATCATCTGTATTTTGTTTTTCCTTATATCACTCACTTTTCACTGACACTGCTTGATAAATTGATATGATATCGCTGTATTATAGTATTTGAACGTTCTCATATATCAAGCTGAATGTCTATTCATATATGGAACTCTCATACGGACATATTTTGCTGTCAAAAGGTAATCCCAGCACTGGATTCAACCACACCAATTTACGCATCGTCGTTTACAATGGAGGTAACACGCATAATTGTTTTGATTAATTCTCCCATCGCTGCTGTTTTGCGCTGTGAGTGTAGTATAAGTAGTAAAATCTTTCATAAAGTCAACAGGTCTCCATATTTTTAATGTGCATGTGTTCATATTGTGCAGCTAATAAAGAAGCGTTTGAAGGAGTTTGGGATTTTCCTCTCATCCAGGCTAAAGGTTTTTAGAGTGAAAAAGAGATTTCAGGCTGGACCATTTGAAGTGGAACCTATTCGTGTAACTCATTCAATTCCTGACTGCTGCGGCTTAGTGCTTCGCTGTGGCGATGGAATAATTTTCCATACGGGTGACTGGAAGGCAAGTTATATCAGCATAACTATATACTCGATTTTATGTAGCTTTTGCTATGATTGGCCATTTCTTTTTTGTGTTGTATGTATCACTTTACTTTCAAAGATTGACGAGTCGCCAGTGGATGGGAAAATTTTTGATCGGCAAGCATTGGAGGAGCTCTCAAAAGAAGGTGTTACTCTTGTAAGTCGATCCGATATTTATGCATCTAGGCTGGTTTTCTTTGAAATGGCCAAGGTCACTGATCTAGGTTGCACCCATGATGTGAGATATGTGCATCTACACATGTTAAGGATTAAAAAAAATCTAGATAAAAAAGAAACCATGAAGTTCTAATATTGGCATACCTGTATCAATACAATCTCTTCGTTGATAAATCTCTAACAATGTTCCTCTTTGTTTTACTCTCGTTGTTTTCTTTTCAATCCAAGATGATGAGCGACTCAACAAATGTCTTATCCCCTGGAAGATCTATCAGTGAATCTGTTGTTGCTGGTTCCCTGTTGAGACATATTTCAGAAGCAAAAGGAAGAGTAATTACTACACAATTTGCCTCAAACATACATCGAATTGGGAGCATCAAAGCTGCTGCAGACCTAACCAATCGAAAACTGGTAATATTTTATTGTCATATAATTGTAATAGATGGTGCCTCTATCCTGTTCAATATGGATGTTGTTTTTACTAGCTTCGTTGAACTGGAACAGGTATTTGTGGGAATGTCACTCAGGACATACCTCGAAGCTGCTTTCAAGGATGGAAAAGCACCACTAGATCCATCAACCTTGGTATGCAGTACTTTTTTTGTTGACTTTTATACACTCTTCCTTCTATGTTAAAGGTCTGCAAATCCTTGATTGCCCTGACAATAAGTGTGTATACAGCTATTTTAGTGTTCATAATACTACTTATTAGAAAGCACCTTTAGTTGTCTTGGAGAAAGAGCACACGAAAGAGCTTATCGGTTCCCGCTAAGAGAACTCAAGTTTACTTGCATGTACATATACAGTTAAAGAACTAAATGTACAATGAAATAACTATGATATTGGCTTCCTTTTTTTCGTTCCTTTTCTTTTCTCTCTCTTTTTTTTCCCTCTCTTTTGCTGTACAGTATGCACTTGTTTTTGTCACTGGGTTTAATAAATTGCACAGCAGGGGCTTCCCTTGCTGTATTTCCCCTAAAAAAAACTATGATATTGGCTTGCGCAAACACTTGGGTATCTTAATGATTATTAGTAACCCACTGACTTGATATTTGAGGTATTTTCAATTGTCACACATTGCCTCTAGTAAATTGATATACCACATCACATCTGTGTTGGTACAGTCTATTGATATCAAAGAATGTAGCCTTTCTAAATTCTAATTGTATGGTGTGAATCTCTGCAGGTCAAGGCAGAGGACATGGATGCCTATGCCCCTAAAGATCTTTTAGTTGTTACTACAGGTTCACAAGTAAGACTTATGACTAAGAGATCTAAAGTTTCAATTCTAATCCACCATCTTATAATTCTTGCCTATCAAATATTTCCAGGGAGAGCCACGTGCAGCTTTAAATCTTGCATCATATGGAGGAAGCCATGCTCTTAAGCTAACCAAAGAGGACGTCCTACTTTATTCAGCTAAGGTATTGCTATTACCTTCTCCCTCTGTTATCCTTGATACTTGTTATCTGAACCTGTGAGATTAGTTGAAATTCGAAAGGAACTTAGGCATATATAGTAGGTGTCCATGCTTGCTCAATATTGCTACCTATATCCATATAGTGTGCTCATCTTGTCATATCCTCTTTATGCTGGCAAGTGGCAACTGTCTTGAACAGGATCTGCTTATACAAACATTTCATTCATCTTGGTATTTCTTGTCTTCAGTAACCATTTCAACAAGCAAGGACATTTTTTTGCAAAAGAACAGAAGGCTTTTCTTTTGAGGGTTACAATTGCAATTTGCAAGTCATCTCATCATGTATATACTTCTATTTTCAGGTTATTCCTGGAAATGAAACACGGGTAATGAAGATGATGAATCGTCTCTCTGACCTTGGCCCAAAAATTATTATGGGCAAAGATTCTGGCCTCCACACCTCTGGACATGCCTATCGTGATGAGCTGGCAAGTTTTCTTTCTCCTGTCCTTGTTTTTTATTCTGATGTGATCGGATGTCCCAGCAACTTATTTGTTAGTGCACTGGCATATTACTAGTATTGTTACCACTTACCAGCATTGTTTATGGTATTATGGTGTTGCCTTCAATTTTTGTTATTTACAGGAGGAAGTTCTTCAGATTGTCAAACCACAGCATTTCTTGCCTGTTCATGGAGAGCTCCTGTTTCTCAAAGAACATGAATTACTTGGACGATCAACTGGCATCAGACATACTACTGTAAGATATCTCTTCGACATGGTTCAGTAACTCAGTTATGTGGATTTATATTCAAAGAGAGGGTATATCAAGGGTTCTCATTCTGTAAGGTATACGGTATTTAAGTGAACATAAAAAAATATTGTTTCCTGCTAGTGTACAACTCAGTTTTTTTTAAAAAAAAAGTTGTTTGCTTCATAGAGTTATAGATACTCTTATTGCTGCTTCAAATTCTTAGTTGTTCACATTGCAATCATATAACCATTAGTTGGCAATGATGGGATTCTTATATGTCGTTCCTTAATTGCAGGTAATTAAAAATGGAGATATGCTTGGCGTGTCACATCTAAGAAACAGAAGAGTTTTGTCCAATGGGTTTGTTTCATTAGGGAAGCAGGATTTTCAGGTGAAGCATTTATCTTCTGCCATCACTTTTCTTGCTTTTAACAGCAATGAGGTCTAAATTAACACAATAGATTTACAGCTTATGTATAGTGATGGTGATAAGGCTTTTGGGACATCAACTGATCTCTGCATTGATGAGAGATTAAGAATTGCATCTGATGGCATTATTTTTGTCAGGTAATTTCTTGCACAGTTTGGAACGTTTGTCATGTTGTTTCTCTTCCACAAACCTTGTCCTTTTGATTGAAATCAGAAAATGTTCAGTGTTTACTGTTTGGTACAACTAAGCATCAATTGTCCCTTGCAGCATGGAGATATTCCGGCCTCATAGGGAACATGCTTCAACACAGTCAGGTTTGCAAGGAAAATTTAAAATCACAACAAGATGTCTATGGCTTGATAATGGAAGATTATTAGATGCACTATATAAAGCTGCGCATGCTGCATTGTCAAGCTGTCCTGTGAATTGCCCACTTAGTCACATGGAGAGGATGGTTTCTGAAATATTGAGGAAAATGGTAAGGAAGTACAGTGGGAAGAGACCTGATGTTATTGCAGTTGCCACTGAGAACACCACGGTTGGTTTCACAGAACACCTCGAAGCTAAATCTTCTGGAAACACGGCTACTAGCCATCTGAGCAGGAGTCCAGCTCGGAGTCTTGAAGGCAGTCACAAAACACGCCCAGACAACCCAGAGATGGAGATTGAAGGTACGTGTCATTGAAATTGTTGTTGCTTAGCATCTGTCCTTGGAACTGTGGATTCCGGTCTGTAAGGAATGCATAGGCTATAACTTATATTGATAATTGCATCAAGTGACTCAATTTTGTGTTGGCTTGCTAGTTACTTTGATACATGTGGTTGCCCGTGCATTATATGATCTGGTATAAGATGTGTTGACCCTAGCACTACTTTTTGATGCAGAGGCCATTCCTGAAGTCGAGCAAACAACACCTAATGATGCAACCACAAGCTCCAATGGTGAAGCTTTCTTCTCTTCAGATTTACACCAGCCTAAAACGCTTGAACACTTTTGGGAGTCATTCAAATCCCCAACAGCTGTAAAAATTGCAAGAATTGTCAATGGTTCTGCTCAAGGGAACAAATCAAAGGTCGGCAAGATCAGCATAATGAGTAAGGACTCCAACCAGTCAGCTCCTGCTCCAGTTAAATCTTCAAAAAAGAACAAGTGGAAACCTGAAGAAATTAAGAACTTAATACAGATGCGAGGCGAAATGAATGACAAATTTCAGTCTGTGAAAGGAAGAATGGCTCTGTGGGAAGAGATATCTGGTAGCATGTTGAACCAGGGAACAAGTCGTACGCCAGCACAATGCAAATCCCTGTGGACATCATTGGTTCAGAAATATGAGGTAGACCAAACCCTAGCAAGTTGGGCATAACATTCAATTTATTTTCTTATTTTGTCACTTCCATGATATAAATTGGCAGTTGATATTAAAGGCTTATTTACCCAGTTTCTATCTGCTTTGTAGAAGCTTAAGCATTACTGATGTTGCAGTCACACTATCTAACAGCTGGAAACATATTTCTTTTTCTGTGGCAGGAGAGCAAGAGGGATGAGGAAAGCAAGAAGACGTGGCCATATTTCTCAGCCATGGATCAGATCCTGTCGCGCGAAGGGGAAATGGCGACCAAGTGAATAGAAAAGCTGTAGCCTAGTGATAGAAATATGGGAATTAATACGGTGATCTATTTTGGAGACGATAGAGCGTAGAGAAACTGCATCCAAGTAGACTAGAGAGGGAATTCGAGGGCATGGAAATGAGATGCCTGGATTAGCAGCGGAGCCAAGGTAGTTCGGCTACCCGCCATGTGAGCCCATGAGAGGACTTGTTGTTATGTACGGCAGCGACTTAGATGTAGTACTCCAGCTGATGGTAGATTTGGGATATTCAGAATTGCATACGAAATATGCTTGAATGCTTTATCTGCCCAAATATGAAAGTGGGGAGCCGCTGTCTGGATTCTATGACTGATGAATTGCATACGAAATAGGCATGATTGCTTGATCTGCTCAAAATCTTTGATCTGTAATACTCAATTTTTCGAGAACCACTTTTGGAACCTCAAAAAAGAGGAGTATAAACATGATTAGACTAGTTGACACTACGGTATTAGTTAGTACCAAATTTTTTCCCACTGACGAGTGTTTCGTTTTTCAAGTACTAAGTTTTTTTTATTCTTTCTTTAAATATTATTTTAACGGTAGTTTAGATATATTCAACGAAAGCTGTACGAGGCACCGATTTACAGTGGGAGGGTAATTTGGTTAAACGGTGTGAAAAAAGATAAAAGTAGATCAACTTTACTTGAGAAGAGATTGTGAAGAGAAATCGTTTAGTTGTCTCTTCGGGTTTCTATCTCTATCTTAACTTTCTTAGGACAAAAAGCTTTGTTCTTTTGTTATATTTTTTGTACTTAAGTTCCTATTATGCATAGGAATATCAAGGTACATAAAGAGAAATTATCCATGTTGGCAACCAGAAAATTATAAATATTGCAATTCAATTTTTTTTTGCTTTTTCCAAAACAAAAGATATCACTTATTTCGAAATTTAATCATCTTTCATCCCGCTTTGAAGATGTAAATGCTGCTACTAGTAGTAAATGCTGCTACTAGTAGTAAGGGTTCAATGCTATTTACAGAACTATTCTTTTGTATTGCTCTGAGGTACAATACACATAGGTCGTCTCATGCAGCGAGATTTTATAAGTGGTTTGATAAACCGTCTTAAGATTACGTGTCATGTGTATAAAACAATTATGGGTTCTGCGGATTAGATCAATGGTTTAGAATGGCCGAGTCTTTCACAATGGACGAACAACGCACTGTGAAGATAGAGGTATGCCTTCTACTCTCTGTCAAAAAAAAGGTGGTTTTAAAAAATATTTTGGTCAAACATTAGAAATATAAGTTATAAATAAGTTTTAATTTGTTAAATTTAAAAATATAAAATTATATAATTAGATTTGTTTTGAAAAATATTTTCATAAAAATATAAATATGCTCTTTTTTAATAAATATTTTTATAGAAAATAGAAGTTAAAGTTATGTTTTAAACATCGAATGACTTTTTTTTTTAACCGGAGGAATTATTGACCAGCTAGCGGATTACCAGTTTACCGTGACTTCATCTCGATGTTTAGTTTTCGTTCACTTTTCACTACGATACTTAAATTTAGAAAGTTAGTATGCAATCACTAACTACATTTACGGCTTTCCGAATTTACAACCTCAGAAAACTCTGGCCACAGCTTTCCGCGCCCTGCAAGCTACAGCTTCAAGGGCAAGCCATAGTTATGGAAGCATCGGATGACTCCGTCGCAGCCGCCTGTGACGATGACCGTGTTCCAGGCAGCCGAGACCTTGTTGCGGCAGTCGTCCATCCCGGCGCAGTTAACGTACTTGAGCGACGGTAGCAGCTTCTCCTCGGGCCACGTCGCGGCGGCGCCCCTCGCGGCGTCAGCGAAGAACCACGTCCCGAACAAGCAGCGCTCCCGGTCACGGCACACGGTGGGGCCCTTCTCCGGCAGTGATCGGAGGTCCCCGCCGCTGCCGCCGCGTTCGCGCAGGCCCGGCCACGTCGCCACCGACGTCACTCCGCCCTTGGTCGGGAACAGCTCGCAGGAGCGAACGGGTCTTGAACACCGGCGTCCGCCTCCGGCCGACGACCCGTCGAAGTTCCAGATGTAGACGTTGGAGTCGGCGCCGGCCGACACGAGGTACCGGCCGTCGGATGTTAGAGACGGCGGGAGCAGGGCCTTGGCGACCCATCGTCCTGCGACAGAGATCAAATAGCGATGTGGTGCGTAAGCTGCGCTGCTGATCGGGAGACAGACAGACATGGCCACATGGGAGGGTGTAAGGCTGAGGGGTTGGCGGGAAATCTGACCTTCAAATTTTTGGGTGGTGCCACTGCCAGCACCTTCAGACACTCGAATTTTAGAATCCGCTGACGCGATCACCATCCTTGACGGATTACCTCTTGAAAACTGTGGAATGCATGATCGATTGGTTAGTTTATTGATTTATCAACGCTTAATGAAAACAATGCTCAATCTGAAACGATGCAACAGAGCAGCTGACCTGCAGACCAGTGATCTGATTGCCAGCAGATTTCTTCTTCTTTACGCGTATTGCTTTCTCCAGTTCCATGTTGCGACCTATTTTTTTGTTACAAAAAAATACAGTTATTAGGAGCACTAACACTCTTGTTGACATTTTAATTAACTTATTCACAAGGAATGACAGAAAAATTCCTGCAAAAGAGAATAGAAATGCATGTGACAATACCTGAACAATCATAGAAGCGGCATTTCCCTGCAGCATTTCCAAAAATAAGGCCCTGACATGGTAAGGAAGAATGCTTGAGTTAGCACCCAATTTTGGGGTAGTAATTAACTTAAGAGACAGAATATATGGTCGGCCTTGAACCTTTCCATCGGGCTTGTAACTCACGGCAGTTATGATGTCCCTTGTATCATCCCAATCGACTACTCGCTTCTCCGAAACATCCCAAATTCGAACTTTACCATCTATTGAGCCACTGACAAAATATCTTTCATCGACTGGGTTGAATTGCACGCATGTCACTGTTGATATATTCATCACAAAGAAGAAACATATGAGTTCTAAACTGTAAATGGAATCACTGAAACAAACTTTTCATTCGTCAGCTGACAATCTGTGCAGAAGCAGCAATGTACTAACAATTATTATACGAGATTTATCAGTAGATGTTTGAACATACCATAATCTCTGTGTTTGAATACCGCTAGACAGCCATCGCAGCCAACTTTCCACATGCGTACTGTCCTGTCTTTAGATGCAGTCAAGAGAAACTGCAGGAAAACTATAATCAGTTTTGGTAGCAATCTTGACATACAAAAAACATGACATGAAAATTTTTATTATTATGATATGAAATAGGCACAGATAACATCAACTGTAAATGATTAAGATAACGCTTACATCTGATTTTGACCATGCCATATCTAAGATATCACTTGTATGGCCATGAAATTCGTGCCGTGGTTTCTCTGAAATGCTGAAAACTTTCCTAGGAATTATGGCAAGGGTTCGGCTTTGGCCCTTCCCCCGCTTCATGTTAAGGCCCTTTGCTCTATCCACGTGCTTCCCAGGCGCCTCTCTGCCATATAAATCAGGAGAGGAGTCGACTTCTCTTACCATCCAAATGCGCACAATACAGTCATCGCCGGCACTCGCTAAATGCCACCCGGATGGACTGAACTTCATGGCCCTAACTGAACCTCCGTGAGCTTGAATTTCTTGGCACATGTAGACGGCAGAGAAGTCCAGCCACTTTTTTTTCTGCTGATCAACTCTTGTTCTGCATATTGTGCTCGTCTTTAAATTCCTCGCAGGAGCATCGTATGTAGTACAAATTCTAGCTTCTCCCTTCTTTGCTCTGAACCTTCCACAAAAGCTCTTGCGATCCTTTTGCTTCACACTACATGAGGTAGTATCTGTCCCTCTTGCAGGGATGCCGCGACAGCGGCGCTTCCGCAAGAATCCGCGAACAAGCTGGGAGAAACTGAGAAACCCCGCAGACTGGTTCACTTTCGCAACGTTGGCTGCTCCAACCTCCTCAAGCATGTCGGTCAGTCCGTTTCTAGAATCCAGATCTCTTCTGCAACAAGCACTACCTGGTGCTTCTGCATCAGCCTGAGAAAAAGACGACCACGACGTCGAGCAGATGCTACCGATTCTCTCCTCCGCGCCACGAACTGCGCAGTCAGCTGTGATTTCTCCCTGCCACTGCGACAAGGCAGTTGGAATAGATTCGACGAGGCCCATTCCCTCGAGGAATCGGTGCCTCCTTTCTTCCACGCTGGTTGGTTCACTTGTCCACAGCTCATACTCAGGTCGCCCTGACTCTGACGCTTGGTCGCTCGTGCTGCATCCATGCGAAGACGAAGCGTCTGATGAGCTTCTGGCATCGTCGTCGTCACAAGCGTCGAAGAACAGGTCGCCCTCTTCGTCGGAGTCTACGCTTGACATGCTACTACCACAAGTTGCTTTGAACCAAGCAAAACTACGAGAGCAGCCGCGGCTGGAGCTCAGTCAGTTCTTGGTTCCTCACAGAGTCAACGAGTCGTAGCAGGATCAGAGGACGGAAGAACCTGTCACCAACGCGAGGAATTGCAAACGATCAGAATCAGATAATGTCGTTCCAAAAAGTTACGAGTGCTGGATGAAACCAAATCCTAGGGAATGGAGGAGTATTCCTGTTGATGCAGTAGGAAAGTTTTCAGCAGGTTACCATTCCCAGCAAGAAAAGCACACCACAACAGGCCAACAGCACACATCATCGCTTCATCAGTTGATACGGTCAAAAACAACTTTTTGTGTGCGCGCGGAACGACGCGGTCAAGAACTCACAACAAAAAGACGGCTCTGTTATCGTCAACATCTACAGCTCCCCAGAGACGGACAAAGTGACAAAACAAACAACATCCTTTTGACCTCAACAAATGGCATCTGATTCCCCAACTCTACTCCTGGAGTACGTAATCAAACCATTATTGTCCCCAGACAACAATGTCGCACTCCAGACCTCGCGCAGCAGGCAGTATAGCGGCGCGACCCGAGAACCAAGAAAGCAGAGCAGGCCAGACCACGCACACGCGGGGCTACGCGGCGTGGCACGCGCCCGTCGGCCGCCGCCATCGGCTGGCAACGGGGACACGGTCCCGGCCATTAAAGCCTGCGCCGGCGCCGCCTTCCTTGAGCCTCGCCAGAGAACGGCAGGATATCGCTCGCGTTAATGGTAGGAGTGTAGGAGTAGTTCCATAAATGTACGGTGCCGCATTACCTGCTGCCAAAGAAAGCGCTATGCTTTCGGCCTTCCGACTCCGCAGGGTACAGGCAAGGAAGCTGCTCTAACGGAACAGGGGAAAGAAAGGGAGTAGATTTGGACGAGATGTTCCCCATACCCAGGACGCCCGATTAGTCACACGAAGAGTGACAAGCTACACAAGCATAATCAAAGCTAACAAAAGCGTCAAGAACGAACCAACATTTCCAAATTTCTGAACGTTCTTCCCTGCGATCCCCCCACGAGACGAAATCGAAACAAGACCCGGCAAAAACGCTGCACTGTTCCATTGAAATCGAAATCTTCAGAACACACGGAAAGTCGGAATTCAGATTTACTACTCCGCTAAGCAGCCCCAACAGCACACGCAGAGCAGAGCAGAGCAGAGATCGCGAACAACCAAGCCAGCAGCAACCACTCACCTTCAGCTTTCACGACGCGCGGATCGTCGATCTGCCCGAGCCGTTCTCCCCAGCCGCGCCGCCGTCCCGAGCCTTGCCGTGGTGTAGTACAGAGCCCCACCGATGCGCCGGAGACGAAGGGTCCAGGGCCGCGAACCACACGGACGGAGGACGAGAAGAATTCCTCGTCGTTCTTCTTCTTTCGCCCCCACACAGACTGCTCTCGCTGGCGTCGTCGCGCCCCTTCCCACCAGAAAAACCAGGCATATATCCTGTGTGCCGCGGGGCCGGGCCGGTTCAGTTTTCCGTGGGTTTTCTGTGATCCCTCTCGATGACAGGTGGGGTCGGGGGTCTTGTTCTGCCGTTTGGGCATGCAAACCGTATCTTCTGCTCATGCTTCCGTAACGTCCTGGGATGATGGCCCGGCTGATTTTCACATCTACTAGGATGCGCAAGTTCAAAAAAGAAAGATATTGAAGGCATGCTAATTAATGTATCATCATCTTCTACGCAAATGCGGTCTATGACGCACCAAGCACCAGCGGTTGTCGTATATGTGGTCGGTTATCTTCGAGCAAACGGTCTACTTTTGAATGTGTCGCGTTTGAAGTCGAGGCCAAATAGCTAGATGACGGTTTCCTCACATATAGAAATGTGTTGTCATTTTCTCTGCAAACATGATCAAGGCTCGTTATATGACAAACAGTTAACGCACATGTGGTTGGTTATCACTGAGCAAGCGGTGAACTCATAGTCTATGACGCATTTAGAGTCCGAGTCAACTACGAGATTACAGTTGTCGTACATATGAAAACGTAGCATCATCTTCTCCACAAACGTGATCAAGACCCATTATGTGACGAACGGTTACCACACACATTGTCAGTTGTCACTGAGCAAATTGATCGACTTTTATGTAGTGTACAGCGCATTTGAAGTCAAAGTCAAATGACTAGGTTACAATTGTCTTACATATGGAAACATATCTTCATCTTATCCACAAATACGGTGTATGATCCACCATGTGACGAGCGGTTACCATATGTGATCGTTTATCACCGAGCAAATGGTCAATTCATATACAAACATGATCAAGAGCTGCCATGTGATCAGCAGTTAACGTACATGTGTACAGTTATCACCGAGCAAACGATCAACTCTAGTATAGTGTATGACACATTTAGAGTCGAAAATAAGAAAAGCTTAGTACTATGCCAAAAGAAAAATTGCTCTGTTTCTCTTAGTTTCAGGGAAAGAGAAAAACATCTCTCTCCTCCTTGCGACGATTGCCTGATCATGGAGGAACGTGCTGTTGCTTCACTATTTTCAGCGCTTGATCCCCACACC
>BCLG01001978.1:56571-86130 GCA_001602295.1 Zoysia matrella
CCCCCCCCCCCCCCCCGCGATCGTACCTACATTTCGATTGCACTTTATAGTGTTCCTGCAATTTTCACCAAAAGTGGACGAGACATATCCATATGCAACCATATTTTAATTGACACCATATCTCCTTTTTGTCATTTTCTTAGGCCGCACGAGGACCTCTGACCGCCACGAGGACGAGGCCACGTTCATCTGCGCACCAAATCTTCAGTGCAAACAAACAGCAGACAAAGTTCTGGCACAAGTCCAACGGACGAACACAACGGAGAACTTTCTGTCTGCGAGTTTAGGGGACATGCCTAAGACCTCGGTCGGAGTCTGAAACAGACAGCATGGCAGCATTTGGTGTTGGTAGTGGCTGAGGCTCTCCCCGTGTAGAGTACTACGTACCAAGGAAAAGGAAGCTTTTGGTGGTGGCTTTTCTTTAGCAGAAGGCCGCCGCATTGGCCTTTTGGCAGTTCCATTGATACGACAGGGGAGAAGAACTGCACTACGGAGTACTCCGACTAGGCTGTTTAGCACAGTAGCACAGGGGAGTAGGAGTGTCGAGACTTTGGGAACATGCTTTGCCAGTTAGGAGTAGATTATTCGCGGCGCTGTGGATTGGTACTGGCAAGAGATAAAATATGGCTAACAGTTTTTTTAGTTGCCCATTAAAGCATGTTGTTTTGTGAAGCCTTATGAACGAAGCAGACACACAACGAAATGATCAGGTTGGAGTAATACCTAGTACTAGCACCAACAGCTATGGTTACTCCATCTGTGCCGTTTGAAATTTATTTCTAGTATTCTAGAAATTCTAGTAATGCAGTTCCAAGTGAAAATGGTACTCCTAGCAATGAGGGCCCATGTACCTGACCCAACCATCTTCCGAATGCGGGCAAATAAGCCCATTAAGTTGAGCCCAACTTCTCCGGCTCCAGCTGTGCGGGCCGGCGCGCATTACGTGCCTCCTCCACCACCCAGAGGAATCCCTGTGCCTTATCTAACTCTTCCTCCCTCGTCGATTTTCGGGCACCAAATTCACTGCACAATGCGAGTGTAGTGGAGCACTACTCCTACCTGTCCCAAGCAAATTTCGACTTTACACCGTGAGCCGGCGCCAAACTCCCTGCACGAGTCTTGTGGATTCACAGGCTGCAGGTGGCCTGATGATGCATACAGCAGGTTAAGAAAGGCTCTTCTGACTGATCGGTACACAGTCGTCTCCTAGGGTAGACCTTGTCACCTTACATGGCGGTGTTGCTGGCCGGACCTTGTCACCTTACATGGCGGTCTTGCTGGCCGCCTCTGATTTGCTCTGCTTCTGCTCGCCATCGCCGCCGCTGCTGTGATGACACGGGAATCATGGTGCCCGCCGGTACGGAGCGAGCTTTCGCTTTAAGCAAAGATGATGGCAATGGCCATATGTAGGAGGAGTAAAAAGCGTTGCAGGACTCGAGCGTAAAAAGCGTTGCAGAACACGGCGATCATGACGTGTCCGCCGGCTCTCCAGTCTCTGTGTACTGTACTAGTATAACTGGAATCCTCTGGACACTGCATGGTTTCCTACGATAAATTTTGCTTGATAGCACAAGACACTTGAAAGCTACTACTGTCTAGTAGTACTAAGAAGGAAATCCACACAAACTACAAACCCATCCACTATCTACGTACCTGGACGATCGACTTTCCCTGCACCGGCCGTCGACGAAACTGAAGTGTGTAAGCTTTGACCTGTTAGGCGTGCGGTTGCTGAAGGAAAAAAATCTAGACCAAGAAACAACGCGGCACACACATATAACTCCAGATCGGAAGCTAAGAAGCGTTCCTCCTGGTCCAAGCACGCGTTTGAAAACTTGGTTGGAGCACGGGTGATCGAGCAAGTCAACCGGCCGTGTCCGTTACTCCTAGCCTAGACCACCACGCATAAATATCGACGTCACTGTTTCCGTTGACGAAACTCATCAGCAAAGAGATTTTTCCCCAAGTGCAGCCGTTGGCTGGCAAGTCTTCTCTCGACGTTCTCTCGACGTCGGGAAAAAAAGGTCTAGACGCCATAAGCGGAGTCAAGCTACATGCCACTTGCGATGTCCGGAGCATCTCGCTCCGGTCCAGTCACGTCGATCGATCGTCCACGCGCTGATCTCGATCGAGTCTTTCATCTCGTTTACACAGACAGCGCCACATTGCATCGATCGATCTTGCGCTGCTCTTCTTGTCATCTTTTTTCCATGGCAGCCTAAGTAGCTAGGAGTGAAAACGGTCCGAATAAAATGAACTAAAATTTGTGAAAATCAAATCAAATTAAAATCGAATCGAAATTTTATTTATTTTTAAACTAAAATTTAATAAAAATCAAAATAATTTATGAAAAAAATCTATAAAACCGAGCCCTTTTAACAGCCCTTAGCAGCTAACAAAAGCCACCTGCATCGATCCTCTGCCAGTATTTCGTTGGATCTTTTGCTGTAGCAGGTCAGATATGGCTGACGAAGCGGATTGCAGTACGTGCACGTACACCTAGCCAGCTGCTTGTGCGTCTCGTTTGCTAATAGCCATCAATGCTTCCAGAGAAACCGAAAGGTGATGACAACGAAGGAAAGGGAACGAGCTCAGAAGATAATCAATTCAATCGAACGACACGAAAGCTGTTCCAGCATACTCTACTGTGTACCGTGCTAACCGTACGGTCTAAAAAAATATTAATTTAAGAAATAAATATTAATATTAAAACGAATTTGTTTTATTTTTCAACAACTTATTTTTTTATCTCATATATTTGTTTCGAGTCGTATTTTTTTAACTAACAATGATTTATGTGGGTCTAAAATCTAGAAAATCAGAAAAAGTTCATCCGTTAGATTATTAAGTGATGTCTGTGAAGAGATTTTATCTGTCAGATTTTAAAAAAAAAATTTCGGGTACGTTTTTTATGTGCACATAGTTTAATTCATCTCTATTGAGAACATTTCACTGTGTGCACGCAGAAAAGAAAAACTGTGCTTTTTAAAAGCAGATAGAATAAAGATAGAGATAAATATGTGTTGTATGAAGATAAAACATAATAATCTTTTATGAAAAAAAATGTTTTCCTCTGGTCCGTGAGGGATGTAATGTGCCTCGAACTTTTACTCCCTTCGGTTTTTAAATAATAACACCATCCTTCTATTCCCTCCATCCAAAAATAAATTTAACTTTGAGTTTTATGCTATCTAATTTTGATCAATGATTTATATATAAGAAATATTTTTATAAAATATAATTTATATTATTAAAATTGTTGGTCAAAGATATATTTCACTAAATATAGATGTAAAATTATTTCGGAATAGAGATACTAACATCAACTTGATATTCATCTCACTAGTATCGATACCCGTGCTAACACTACGGTTTAAAAAAATTAATTTAAAAAATAATGCATTAATATTAAAATTTATTTTAATTTCCAACTTCCTTTAGTCTCATATATATTTGTTCGAACCATTCGATTGCACGCGATGCACTACACACCACAAAGTGACACGTACCAGGAACGGGCGCGGGCCACAGTGGGTTAGGAACCATGGGAGCCGGCGAGGACGGGGTCGGCAAGTACGGAGCAGGAGCCGGGGTTACTGGCTTGAGCGGAGCGGGAGCCGGACGCGGCGGGAGCGATGGCACGGGCGCCACAGAGCCAGGAGCTGGGTGAGCCGGCAAGGATAACGGGCTAGCGGATGGTTGAGGGGCCGCCTCCTCGAGATGGTGGAACCCTATGGACGTCGAACAGCGGGAAGGAAATGATCTGCAGCAATAGAGGGGAAAATTTGTTTTAAAAAAAACCACGTAGGATGGTCAGCTGCACTGAATGGAAAAACAAAAGGAAGAAAAGAACTAAACGGAGTATACTTACATGACTCCACAAAGGTGGCAGCACAGAGCACGACCAGTGCCATGACGGCGGCGACGCTGATCTTCTGCAGTCTCGTGGCGGCGAGGCGACGGGGCATGCGTGTTGGGAAAAATGTGGACGTCAACGCCAAAAATATAGGGAGCGATTCTAGGGTGGTTGGTTGTTTTCCAGCGATTATTTTTCCATTCTGTTAAGAAAAATAAGCATGTATTGTTACGAAGCCATGCAAAGAGTTTAGTTTTGAAATTTTTGTTGATTTTGTTAACTAATAATGATTTGTGTGGGCTTAAAATTTAAAAGATTCAAAAAAAAACCGTTCGTCAGTTTTGTAAGAGGTTTATGTAGAGGAATTTCATCCGTCATATTTGTAAGAAGAGACAATTCTAGGTGTATTATTCCGTGTGCACGTAGTCTAGTCATCTCTGTTGATGACGTTTTACCATGTGTATGAAAAAAATAAAAACTATGCTTTTTAAATAGTAAAGAAAAAAATGCCACACGTCACAATTTTATCTGCTGAATAGACTGTTTTCTTTGTTTACTGTTGAGCAGTAAAAAAATGAGGTAGTCCAAATTGGAATAGAGATACCGAGGAGTTCCCTGCACGGCTGCGCGCGCCAACCACGCCACGCCCATGACCAACGGCGGCCAGCTGCTGCGAGGTCATTAGCAGCGGCGGCCTGCTTTCAGCTGCCTCTCCCTTTCCACCCCCTGCGCCCCCACCCCTGCTCCATCAACAGTCTGAAGCAGGCAAGGCACTTCAGTTCCATGAATGACGGAGCAATCACAGCATGCACTGATGCACAACATGGCGAGATGATGACCTCAAAGGAAGGTTGTTGCACACTCGTACTCCGGCTGCCAAGCTTTACGAAAGCAAAGGAGAGAGAGCGGGAAAAAGCAGCAGATGAAGCATCGATCCACAGCTCGCTCTGCTGAAAAAAGCAGGAGCACGGAAGGACAAATGAAAAATAAAGTCTTGTTTCAGTGCAGCCAGTGTATTTAAGAAGAATACTTTTAATTTAGCACCACCATCAGCCTCCAAAAAATATACTCCTAGCTCCTCAGTCCTCATGTACATCATGCTACAACGTAAATACCTTCTTTGGTATAAAATACTTCTACTGCTAAACTACATGATGCTAGCTACAATTAACCATGAATCAAGTAATCCATGACGACGTAGTAAATCATGTCTCGCTCCTTACTCTCTACGTACATCTCGGCCGGCCACGGGCCACCCTCCGTTGTTGTTACCGTGGCTTCTCCTTGGAGGTCGATCGTCACGGATGGCCTTGGTCCAGCGCTCCGATAGAGTTGTGCTGTCGCGAGGGGCCGGACGGCGGCAGCCTGGCCCTCGGCAAGAACCCGAGGAAATGGTTGGCGCTGCCTCTCTCCAGCGGCTTGCCCTTGAATGGCTGCATGCCTCTCGTCGCCTGGCAGCAGCTCGGCGCCAGCACGAGGAGAAGGATAAGCGCCAACCACCACGGCTGTGCCACTGCCACTGGCCACCGCCGCCTGCTCCTACTTCTCGCTTGGAAAAAGCCGGCGGTGCCCCCCGCGGCCATCTACTCCGTCGAACGTTGGGAATGAGAACAGCAGCAGAAAAGGAGAGGTGGAGCTTGATGGGGACTTGCAGCTACCCTCGCGGCATCAATGGAGCGAGGAAGAAGTAGGAAGGCGAGGAGACCTAGCGAGCTGTGGTGGTTGTCGGCAAAACGCTGAGGGGAAAGAGAGGGGAGGTGGTGATATATGGGGTAGCTGGGGAGGTGGGGCATAGCGGTCTGAGGATGAGACACTACAACCAAAACAAGAGGGGTCGTTGTTATGTTTAATTTCATGCGTGCATTAGCACTGCACATTTTTTGGAGTTGTTCAAACTTCATGTCCCCCGGAAGAAGCAAGGGGACGATGTGTCTGGTCCAGCTAGCAGTTTTGCAACATGTACACAAGGATCTGTACCCCATAAAAGAGGAAGAGCATGCCGAACGCATTAGTAGAAAGTGGAAAAAATGATTGATTTGGGACTCATCTCGTGTGGGAATTGGCAATTTAATACTCTCAATGGATGACATATGGAATTGATCGGGTAGATGACACATGAACTAAGAAGTATCAAATTGTCGAACTCAACTATTGAAATCCTTAAAAAAACAAATCTCTCGTTGAAAGTAGGCTCTGTTGTTTGTGTTATGTGATAAATCTATCTAAATTCTACATTGGTGACCAATAAATAATATTTGATGCATAAGTTGGCAATGTATCCATATTTCGACGAAAATGACATAAAAACTGCTACTACTGGAAATGATATCTCGTGGAAGTGTAGTGACGAAGTGATGGCGTGGTACCGTGGTGAGGTTGAGATGCTGGGATACATGCAGGGTTTAAAAAACCAGTTAAAACCGACTCGTTTTCGTGAAAACCGATGAAAGTGGTTAGGTATTACCGGAGCACCGGTTTTCATTAAAAATCGAGTCGAGTACTGTAGCAAAACCGACTAGTTCGGCTAAAACCGTTTTCGCTACAGTACCCGTTTCTTAAACCTTGGGTACATGTTGAATATGCCGGGGAGGCAGCACGTGTGGACCAGAGAAAAAAGGGGTCAGGTAGCATTACAAATGTAGGAAAGACAGAGGCGCGGCACGAAACCGGGGAGCAGAGCGGGAGAAAAAGCGGGGCGGCGTCGGAGCCGAGCGTGTCCCCGGCGCGCGCGGAGAGAAAACTGAACTTTATTCCTCATCTCGGCGGTGGCGAGCTGTGGATCGCACAGAACGAGCGGAGTCACGGACAGGACCGCGGCCTTGCGGTTTCTCCCTCTGCACATGCGTGCGCCTTGTGTTCAGGTACTTCTGCTGCTGCTCTGTCGACGCACGTCCGGACAGGCGACGAGCACAAAGGCATGGGCACGCGTTGATACGGAGTACTGTACATGCATACGCACGTACGCGGCACTCTCGTTTCAATTCATTCACGGTTTGTTTATTTCGATTGAATTGTGGAGAAACGTTTTTTTGTTTATACAGTTCAAATAGTCAAATTTGGAAGAAGAAAAAGCGGTGAAGGAAAAAAAAATCAAACTGATGAGGTCAGTGAAAGCAACGCAGCAATAGCTGATGGCCAAACCACAAACGGTTACAGCGAAATATTTTCGTACGTACGTGCGCAGCCGTCGTCTGATCCTTGCACGCGTGCACGGCCCAAAGTTCTTGAACGCAGGTAGAAGCGTCACGCATGGAGGCACGTCGCTGCCACGTTGTCCGCCTACCTAAGCTGCCTAATCTCCGCGAACTCCATCTCATTCCCAGCGCTAGCTAAGGGAAGCTAAGCAAGCGGTGCTGGCGTTTCTTTCGTTCACACATAATAAATGTTTCGAAAAATGGGTGCAGTTTCAAATTGGATCAGAGCTTGGCTTGTATGAATACATGGTTGTATTATGTTAAATCTCAATCAGTTTTTGGTTGTTTGTAAAGTCAGTGGAGGATTAAGGAGGAGATAATCAAATCAACCGTACGACAGGAGTACGGCGCCGCGGACAGAGACGGCCTGCCGGCCGGTTCCGGCCGCCGGCGGCGACAGATTGTTTAACCGCCGTGGCAGTGGCACTCGATGGCCGCATGAAAGCCAATCCCAGAACCTGCAAAGCTTAACAGCCTAACACTACCCGTAACAACGTGGTCAAGGCACCTGACGGAGCATAAACAACCCCCAGCGTAGCGAACAATTAAACATCGGCCAGCTCCAAGTGGACCAAAAAGTTAAGGGAGACAGGCAGCCTAAAGGAGCCTAACGAACAAGGAAAAGCTAGTCCCGTTTCCGGGCTGAAAAATTCACTCAAATGTCTCGACAAGTAGTCGTCTTCATGATGGGACGGGGCGTCGTGATGATCTCACATGGAAGAAAAGAAAATGCAAATGATAAACTTCAGAGGTCATCTGCCACCGGAATAAGGCCAGGACAGAGTTCGTGCAAGCAACAAAAGCTAGTACTAATAGCGATCGATTGGTCTGTCGGACAGGACGGAACGGATCGAGAGAAACGAATACACCGAAGAAGACGGACGGGCGTCCGACAAATCGTCGATGGATGACCACAAATCCGCTTCTCCATCCAGCAGCACATCGTCGCACGCGCAAATCGTCGATGTTCATGTCACAGTTCCGCACTTCCGATGGCAACGCAAAGTGCCTTTTTCATCCGCGCTCTCTGAACATAAACAGAACATCAATTACTCGTTCATCGGCAGCTCTCTCTCTCTGTGTCGACGCTTCTTTTCCCAAGTTCAACTCTGCAAAGCGAAGGGCACAGACATTCAGTAATCAGCGCAAACCCTGCCCGCGAGAGCCTCACAAGACGCCACGGGGTTTCGGCAGCCGGCCGTTGAAACCCCGCGCAGCCGCGCTGCGCCAAATCTCAGCGATACGCCTCGCTGATTTCGAATCGCCACGGCATGCACTCGGTGGTTTCGAGTCCAGCGCTGCCTGCCCATCATCTGAATGTCAATGCTGAATTATTGTCCAGCGGCCTGCGGCCTTCAGCCAGGTCATGACTTCTGATGTGATGCCTGAAACTTGTCGACTGCGTTTTTAAACGCGACGAGCAATACGTGATGTATTCCTACCCAACCTTGGAAACCAGAATGCGGTTTGGGTTTCCACAGTGTTACTCCTGTCGAGCAAAAGCCAGAATGTCTGTGCAGCCTGCACACGGACAAGGCCATATTTTACCTCGCCTTCACTTCAGTCGCTGACAACTGTGCATGCGAAAGATGACAAGCCCTGAACTACTCCGGAGTACTCCAGTTCTAGGGAAGCAGTATCATGAAACCATAAGCTTCTCCGGACTTTAACACGTCGGAGCTGGCCATTCGGCTAGCTAAAGGCTTCGAATTTTTAAACTGGACGAACGAACTGATGTCGAGCAGCAGCAGGATGCAGACTGCATGGGGAGGGAGCAGAGCAGATTGCAGCAAAAAAATGCACGGGCAACAAGGTGCTGGCTTGTCGCTGCAGAGCTGGAACCCACATTCCCACGGTGTACTAAAGCAGTAGATGCTCCTACATATGGCCAGTTGATTAGTATGAGCAACAAATTTTTAAGGCTACGCTGAAGGAACGTCAAGTTCAGTTTGCAATTGCCCTGAAACGAGGAGGAAGCAACGGAGCCAAGCACATGTCCTGACGGTCCTCGTCCATGCAAAGAACAATTAACGACACCGGATCAACGGATCGGTTTGGTTCTGGCTTTCTCTCTCTTAATTTCAGCCTAGGTTGATGTGACGCTAGTTGGTAATACCAACAGGCACGTTAAGCGGTCTCTGTTGGTATAGCAATGTTTGTTTGCTGCGCGATCCTCTAATTTCGTGCATGCATAGCGGAGTGCTATGCAGCATGCCGTAATTTGGAAGGAATCGGATCCGTTGCCGCTCATCCCTGGTAACGAGTGGCCATGCTCCGTCGCTACCATGCGAGCTTAACAAGGGGTGTCCTTTGTTATACCCTCAAGTATCACCCGGATCCAGTTCCAATTTGGAGAGACATAAAAGCTGGAGCTAGTGTCATTAATTAGGACACCGGAGAGAATTCAGGGGTAGAGTGACACATGCAAGCCCAACAGCGGCCGAGAATGCAACAGCTCCGCAAGGCCGGGCCTACTTCTTGTCCGAAGAACTTCTCAGCGGGCGTAGAAAACAGCCGAAGATCAAGATGGGCTGCCGATGCAGCCATTTCTGAGACGAGAGCCTCCTCTGAACGGGCTTGGACCGGTGAATTTCTCTTCTCGCCAAGGGGGAGCCCACGCCGTGTTTTTCTTTATTTATTTTCTTGCGTAACAGAGGACTAGAGGACGGAGACCCCGTCGACAATCATAGCGCACCAACTACGCTGTCCGCTTGCGCACCTTTCGTCGCCGGCGACGGCGACGGGCGGGCACACGCGTCGCGGGCTCCGGCCGTGAAAGCGCCCGGTCCCTTGGAGAATCCTCGCGCCTGGCTACCTGGCCGCCGCATCGCACCGTCGCCGTCGACGTCGCGGCCTCTATCCATCTGCTCGAGTGTTCATCTGTTGCGGCGAGCACTGCTACTATACTCCACAGGTGCGGTGACGTCCTCTCTTCATTTTTATTTTGTTCACGTTTTAGACATCTTTGGTTAGACTAAGAAATTGATCAAATGACCACTCTACCCTCACGTTATTATCTCGCAGCTCGACACAAGCCCTTCGCCGTTGCGCGTCCTGTCACGCGGCCTTCTTGCCTCGGTGTGGGTGCGGACAGAAGATAAATCCAGTATTGATTAAACTTACGACGACAACAAATAAGATACTTTTTGATTTGCACTGCGGCGACAATAAAAAGAAAACGGAGGGAGTACGCACGCAGTAGTACTACAGTATAGTAACCGAGGGTGACGTAAGCAGATTGCTCGTGGAGGCTGGAGACTCGATCGGCCGTCGGCGCGCGGCAGGAGCCACGGGCCCCGCGTCAGCTAAAGGCCACGCGGGCGGTGGTGGACCTGGCGGTTGTTGAGATTCCCGTGCAGGACAGCGCGCGTGGAGGTCGCTGTCACGGGCGGATTCGGAATCTCGACATTTTGCCTTTTCTGCATCCAGGCCCGGCTTGTCAGTAATCGCTGCTTACAGTTACTGTTAGTTGCACGCGTGGGCTCCATCTAGCGAGATCGATCGCCTCACGTGGCGTCGAGTCATCCATCTCACCTGGCGAGTAAAAAAAAAAAAGGGAGTGAGTTCTATAATCCAGACCGCCTTATCTTTACCAGTAGCGACCGCAACCGTTCAATAAGAAAAAGGAAGAAAAAAAAGGTAAGAAAAGAGGAATAGAGACAGCAATGTGTCGTCATCGGCTCATGGGCCATGTCAGAGACAACAGTGATAATGATATCAAGCGCTACTGTATTATTCTCCTAACCCTACTCCGCATGTAAGCAAGATCATTGTTTTATTCTATGAAAAACAACAAAATTCTTAGTCAGTCCCACCCAGCTACACCAATGATTGTAGTTTTAGGGACGCTATATTCATGAGCAGTCTGTAGAAAAAGTTTGTTCCTTGCTCCTGTGCATCCATGTCATAGCTCACGATATATGATGGGCTACAAATTCATCTCCTTCGTGCTTGAAAAAGAATATCATGGGCAGACGGTATAGATGTCCACGTGATGGTCCTGCACATCTCTATTATTGCTGTCGATGACAAATCTCCCTCCATTTCTAAAATTATTATCACCGGTCAATTTATATGTAAATATTATATAACTTTTCTCCAGCGAACTTCAATACTAAGAACCTATTTAGTGCGGAGCAGGGCTTTAAAAACCGTTTGAGCCAATTAAAACCGCAAAAACCGCGAAAACCGTTACAAAAACCGAACAAATTCAAAAATCAAATTTTTGAGAGAAAACCGAACGGTTTTTACAGTTTACGGAGAGGTTTTTACGCTTTACCGTTTTTGAATTTGAAATCAAATCGGTTTGAGCGATTTTTCAACGGTTTTTCGGGTAAACCGCTCGGTTTGAGCGGTTTTCGAATTTTCAAATTTTCGAATTTTTTTAAAATTTTAAAACGAAAACCGATCAACCGCTAAAATCGAGCCGCAGCAGTTTGGTCGAAAACCGCGGTTGGATTTTGTGAACCCTGGTGCGGAGTCCTCCTAGTTGTTTTTATGGCTGTGGCGGCGAGCTGGAGTAGCAGTGCCTCCACACATTTTGTGAATAGCAGCCGCAACACGCACCATCAAACGAACACGCTCTAAGGCAAATTTATTTCATTAATACGGAGTATGCACTAATTTAATGGCCATATAATCTTATCCACAGTTCCTATGGAGATGAAATCGTGCCCGCACAAGCCAAGTGGTACGTTCCTTAAGCACAAATCAAAAGGAAAAAAGGTGTTAGGCTAAGGAGATGTCCTGCACGGCCACGTGTTTGCACGACCACGTGTATGGCTTAACCGTGCCGACCAGACAAACGACATCCACATCTGTCCTGTCAGAGCTCCCATCACCACACGCTAACCGACGTCGACGTCTCTCCCTTTCTCTGTCATATGGGACCCAACATTACTCGGCCCTACCTTTCAGAAACACAGAGGAAAATATCTTCACTAGCGGCGCCCCTCCCCCGCGTCCGACCGGCACCCGCTCGCGGGTCGCGAGACGAGCGATTGAATTTCTCGCGGCCGAGCTATAAATACCCCCGCAAAGCCCTCCTAACCCCTCCTCAATCCACCTCCGTTCCCTCCTCTGCACCTCCCAAATCTGCGAGGTTGCCTCGGCCAGATTTCCCGAACGAAGATGGTGGGAAGCGTGGGCAACGGCCTCGCGGATCTCGGCAACGGCACCGTCGGCGGCATGAACGGGCTGGCGAAGGCGGCGGCGGCGGAACCGCTCCCGATGGAGCTGGAGAAGCCGGAGGCCGTGGCGGCGGCGCTGGCCGCGGCCGAAGCCGCCGCGGGGAAGAGGGAGATCGTCATGGGGAGGAACATCCACACCTCCTCCTTCGCGGTCAAGGAGCCGGACGCGGACGACGAGGTGACGGGCGAGAGGGAGGCCGCCATGGCCAGCGTCCTCGCGCTCTACCGCCGCTCCCTCGTCGAGCGCACCAAGCACCACCTCGGTTTGTCATGTCTGCTCCCCTTATCGATCTCACCCCGTAGCTGCTCTGTTCGCCGCGATCTGGTCCCTGTAGCGAATGGTGTCGATGATTTGGGGGCGGATCGCCCGATTGCGCGGTTCCGGTCGCCACATTCTGGGCGTCGTCTTGCGTTCTGCCTCCTTTATTATTCAATCGAGGCAGAAATGCTGCCTTTGGGACGCTTCAGTCCTGCGGCAATTGAGCGTACCTTTGCACCTTTTTTTTGTTGCGAACTTAGCATCAATTTTTAGGGTCCAGATCACTGTTATTTGTAGAGGGAACAGATTCTACTTGTGGCAATCTGCTCAAAATGCAAGTTGCCAAGTCCATTTCTCTGCTGATTTTACAAATAATTTAGTTAGTTTTTCAATTTTCTTAGGAAATTAAGCGAACTCTGTTATTGCCACCTCAATACATGTATAATTTTGCTACTAATTCACATAATAGATGTTACAGACGCAAGATCAGTTACCATGAATTTATCTCTCATCTTCTTTACATCTACTCAGTGCTCTGCTGCAACCAAGGAAAGGCTGGCAGGCTGCCTGCTTCTTCTAATTGAAGGTTCCAGCATTTACCTTCAAAAGGAAGTTAATGATACCGGTACATGCATAGATTCATGTTTGACTGGATGATGAGTACACAGGCAGCTGCAATTCTATTTGTTGCAGATCTCTTAAAAATCACTGATGTTGTGAAAAAGACAAATTCTAGTCAGACGGGATAGTTTCACTGTTTAAACTTCATCCTGAAGTTAATTGAATATGTATTTAAGAATTCTGAAAAAAAATATCTGTGCTGATCATCATAGATCTAGAAATACCTCTTTTAGCGGCTTCAAATTTGGTCTTATAAAATTATAAAACTTATATACCATACAAATCATAAAGTAGAGAGTTTTAATCCAAGGGTGATTTTTACTTATAGTGTATCTTTTTTACCTGCATGAATGCTGGTATCTGATATAATGTGGACTATTCTTATTCCCTCAAATCACACAAGAGTGTCATCTTTTAAAGTCAAGAATATTGAAACCTCTACGATTAGCATACTGCATATTGTGTTAATGTAAAAAATGACATCTATTGTAACTATAGGGAGGTTACAATGGCAAAAAAGCATAAATATAGACGCTGCAGCCCAATGAAAACCAGTTATATGGATGTGCCATTGCAATCAGATAAAAAAAAGGTACAGCAGTGTACTACTCTATTCTCATGCGTTTGGTTTTTATCATGAAGGTTACCCATATAATCTGGACTTCGATTACGGTGCACTAGGCCAGCTTCAGCACTTCTCCATCAACAACCTTGGTGACCCCTTCATCGAGAGCAACTATGGCGTCCATTCCAGGCAGTTTGAGGTTGGGGTACTGGATTGGTTTGCTCGCCTCTGGGAGTTAGAAAAGGACGAGTACTGGGGCTACATCACTAACTGCGGCACAGAAGGAAATCTGCATGGGATCCTTGTTGGGTAATACTTTGAAAAACCATTTTTCTTTGTGCATGGATTTGATCTGCAGTTTAATACTGTTTATGTGAATGTTACCTCTGTACTAAACCTTTTTTTACAATTTGTTTTACAGGAGAGAAGTGTTTCCTGATGGAATCCTGTACGCCTCTCGTGAATCCCATTATTCTGTATTCAAAGCAGCAAGGATGTACAGGATGGAATGTGTTAAAGTCGACACCCTTATGTCTGGGGAGATAGACTGCGCTGATTTCCGGAGAAAGATATTGCAGAACAGAGACAAGCCTGCCATTATCAATGTTAACATTGGTGAGTTTTGACTCCCTAACGAACGCGTTGTTATATATACCATGGGCTCTTCTTAACAAAATTGCTGTGCAGGAACGACCGTCAAGGGTGCAGTTGATGATCTAGACCTGGTTATCAAAACCCTTGAGGAAAGTGGCTTTAAAGATCGGTTTTACATTCATTGTGATGGAGCCCTTTTTGGACTGATGATACCATTTGTTAAGAAGGTAATGCTCGGGTTTTCCATGTTACCCCACTTACCCACTTATGTATCAGTTTCAAATCTACCTGGATGGCACAATCTCCTGATACATGTGTATGTATCTTCTGTAGGCACCTAAAGTATCATTCAAAAAGCCTATTGGGAGTGTCAGCGTCTCTGGACACAAATTTGTTGGATGCCCGATGCCATGCGGTGTCCAGATAACTAGATTGAGGCACATAAACGCCCTTTCCAGCAATGTGGAGTACCTGGCATCAAGGGATGCGACAATCATGGGAAGCAGGAACGGCCATGCTCCTATCTTCCTCTGGTACACCCTCAACAGGAAAGGGTACAGAGGCTTTCAGAAGGAGGTCCAAAAGTGCTTAAGAAACGCACACTACCTAAAAGATCGCCTTAAGGAATCAGGCATTGGAGCCATGCTTAACGAGCTCAGCAGCACTGTAGTGTTTGAAAGGCCGAAGGATGAAGAGTTTGTACGAAGGTGGCAGCTTGCCTGCGAGGGGAATATAGCCCACGTTGTGGTGATGCCCAGTGTTAACATCGACAAGCTGGACTATTTCCTGAATGAATTAGTGAAGCAGCGGGCAACCTGGTACCAGGATGGGATAAGTCGACCACCCTGCATCGCCAGAGATGTAGGCGTGGAGAACTGCCTCTGTGGCCTTCACAAGTAGGGGGCTCATCTGTGAGTCTAGTAATCCTAGTATTCTACCGTGTTATGTTGTAGGTGTATCCGTGCCTCCTGTATGTGAGAATGCGTTCTGCCGTGTACGTAGCTTATTTGTTGTCGTGAGAATAATACCTTTCAATTTACTCCGTAATTGACAGGCAGGTGGAATTGTGGAAGTTGCATCACATATGCCTTGTTCTGTGCTTTCAGTTTATTTTGCTGTACTTCGCTTCTGATGTGATTCTGTAATCTATGGATCATCAGACACTGACAATACTCACCAAGGGTGTATTTCGGAGTGGATCTCAGATGATCAATAGAATTCAGAAGTCTGAATTCGCCGCAATTGCTGTGTGTGCCAACTTGGGTGTGAAGCATTTCCATCTACACCGTTGCTCGACCAGAGTTTGACCCAATTCCACTAGGCCCCTGCATGAATCCGATGATCCATCAGATGTCAAAGATACGGCCTCCCCCACAGTGCCAGCAAAAGACCGCAACTACACAAATAATTCAGTGCCTTTTTTCTACTAATCCCTTTCTTGATCCATTTGTGCTAGCCTCTCTGCTTTTACGCTCAAGATCAGGCAGACAAGATCTGGTGCTGCTAGAGTGCTGCCTCGAGTAGTGCGGTGGACTGTAGTGCCCCTCTGATTCACTAGAAAGCCACCACTGTTAATCCACACTCAGCAGCATCATATAGTGCTTGCTAACCTTCTCGGCTTTGCATTGGCTCCCTGCGGATGTGATGGTGACACGCATGGCTAAGAGGAAATTATGCAGCTCTTTACACGCCACGAATAATAGTTACCTGAAGAATTGCAGTGTATATGTACCAGTCCAGGTTCAAGTGTTCAACACCGCAGAAACTTACTGCTATGCTCTCGCAGAGCTAAACAGAACTCGGCTGAGAAGAAAGAGTTGGCGGCATCATCAGGGAATCAAACTTCAAAAGTGAAGCAGAGACATGCATGAAGGCCGCGTGTACTCGAGCAGGAGGGCGCTGCTGATCGCTCCGGTGCACAGCTACCGGGAGAACGCAGCGGGGAGCCAGATGGTGGCCGGGCAGGAGCCACCGCCGGCCGACGTCGTCAGCGGAGGGGAGCAGCAGCTTCGACGCGAACGTGGTCATGATCCTGGCCGTGCTCCTGTGCGCGCTCATCTGCGCGCTGGGGCTCAACTCCGTCGTGCGGTGCGCGCTCCGGTGCTCCACCACCAGCCGGACGCCGCCCGGCGGCGAGCGGCAGCAACAACAGCCGGCGGCGAGAGCGGCTGGCGCAGGCCGGGGCGCGGCGTAAGGCGCTCCGCGCGATGCCCATGCTGGTGTACTCGGCGGAGCTAACGCTGCAGGCGGCCGTGTGCGCCATCTGCCTGGCCGACCTGGAGCCCGGGGACCGCGTCAGGGTGCTGCCCAAGGGCAGCCACGGCTTCCACGCGCGGTGCGTCGACCGGTGGCTCGTGGTGCGGTCCACGTGCCCGACGTTCCGACGGCCGCTGTTCGACGCGCCGTGCAAGGGCTCCGGCTGCGCCCACGGTCGCGACGCCGGCGATCAGGAACCGCAGGTGCGGGCGTTCGTCCTGCCGCTCCGGCCGGAGGGTTCATCACGCCTTACGATTTTTAGGCCAAGTACATTGTGGAGTTTTTAGTTTGAGCGTGAGTTTTGGCTTTCGCATTATGAGTCAGATATTCTCTTAGAAAACGAAAAGCAAATTGTATATAGTTTTTAACCCAGGAAAAGAATAATTTTGTCACGATCGGACTATCCAACCCCGTTTGTTGCCTTATCCGGGCACCTGCTGGGCCAGTCTTCTTTACATTCCGATGCCGATAGCAACCGCATGAGGAATTTGATTTTTTTTAAGAATTCCAGTCGTCGTTGATTTAGGACTCTCATACACCCGGCCAGTCCCTTATGTCGTCAAATTGGAGTTCTAAATCATCGAAACCACCACGATTAGAATCCCAAATCGTAATTATTTCTTATCGCAGTAGCACGCTCCTGCACTGCACCATGGTAGCAACTCTGCCTCTGCAAGAAAATTTTATACCAGTCACTTCCTTAATGCATGCAAAGATAGTGTGCTTTGAATGGTGCCGCATCTTGCGTCCTCGCCCAATCGCACGGTAAAGGCAGGTTGCTCGGCAGATGAAAGAGCTAATCATTGAGTCAGTGGTTTACCCTTGAGTAACACAAATCAATCAGTCTAAAAGGACCGAAGATAATATCACTAGTGACAGTGTGCTTGGGTCTGTATAAAAGTGGGCCTTTCGGGCTGAGAGGGACAGATTCAGAGGAAGTGAAGTGAACATGCCCTTAGCAAGTGGTGTAACCTCAGTCCTGTGGGGGATGACACAGAATCCGTCGGCCCCGTTTGGTATAGACTCTAATAAAACAGTTTTTTTAGAAAAATAGTTTTAGAAAAACAGCTTCTCTAAAAAAATAAATTCTCTACATAAAACACTTTTCAAATCATTTGACAAAATAACTTTTATTATAATCCTAATATAAAAATAAGTGAAGAAATAAAAAAAACTACATTTTTGTATTTTTGACTTCTAATACAAATTAAAAAAGTGCTTCCTGAGAGAGGAGATAGAACCGCTTTTTTAAATCTGTTTAGTAAATTTCTTGAAGAATCCGAAGCAAAAGCTCACTCTGAAAATTCATACCAAACAAACGATCAGTAGCTAAAGACATGAATCAGTCATCATTTGCATTTCCTCCTTGTAAGACGAACAATCCCATCTTTACAATTTCTTATGTCACCACTGACGATACCAAATATAATTCTACAAGATGTCCAGAAGAATGAAACACATTCCCAAAAGATTTTGCTACATTCCACAATGGTTTTGCTCTAAAGATCTGAAGGGTCCAATCAGTTTGAGTCTTTTATATGCAGTTTTTTTTCTACATTTTTTACATGAGACTATTTCCAAGACTCGTACATGTGAGCTTATATTCACATTACATTACAACAGCGCGTTGAGCAATAACGATAATAGTTTTCCCATAGACCACAGTGGTGTAATGACATTGGGAACATTGTACCCCACAACTACGACCAATAAGATGACATTTTTAAGTAGCATAAAAAAGTGCAACATCAACCAGATATTTGGAACGATTTTCTTAGGCTAGGGCAGGCCACATCGAGAGCTAGCATTCGCAGCAAAAGGCGTTGCGTACATCCAGACTACGAATCCAGTGAAGGTAAACTATCGCAATGCATCAAAATCACGACAAGTGCAGGATATAACTGATTTAACATTACATATCCGCCAATCAGGTCTCATCCTTAGTAATCACTATACAACACGATCAATAACTTGCATCTAGGAACTCAACCCAACGCGTTCCATTCAGTCTGTAATGCCATGATGCCCTAGACAATTCAGTCACATACCGTAGACGGTAATCATTTACCAATGTGGACGTGAAATACAGATAGACATCACTGCTGGTAGACATTTCAATTAGACGTCTATGGCCCTAGCAATGGACTATACTAGATGGGTTACACATTTAAACTGCACGTCTATCGCACTACATATGCATTAGATGGAGGAAAGGATATCCATAGGTGATAAATGTATACACATCATAGCAAAATAATGATAGTGGCCTTTTCACTATGATGAAATTCAACCACATTGACTTCTTTAAGGTGCAATACTGGGAATATTCTGCTCATAACAATCACCTTTGCCTAGCAGTTTCATAGACTGGTGGCACTCTGAAAGTCATACATCCTAGCAATTACGAAAACAGATCACTGGCTACATACGCGTATGGCTGCCCCCAGAAACAACACAGAAAGGTAAAAGATATCTTTAAACGTTTAGTCCCAATCGTGGGAATATTACATATAATTTTCTTTATCCAACAATGCTGGAAACCTGCTCGGCCAGTTCAATACTGCTTGCAGCAATAAAATAAGAACTGACAATGGAAAACTGTTGTGTTACCGAGGGGTAAAATTTCCCCGACAAATATTCAGCACCTGGATTGCCTATAGGTGTCTAGCATGCAAAAGGAATATGATTATTACCAAATCTTAGTTGAAAATAGAAAGACTGAATATTCTCCATCATTTTAACATCTGAAAAAGTTTCTCAGCAACCTGCATAATAGACATGATCAACAAGTCATTTTTTACTAGGATATTGATGAACTAAGAAGAAAGTGCTTCTCAGGTCAAGACAGACAGATATGACTTAACAATAAGTACTCACATTCTTGTCAACACACCGCCAGTAATCGAAGTATTGACCAGTACAGTGTTTCTGCCCAGTCTCATCATCTGCGATTCTCTTCACACATTTCTGTGAACATAAGATGCACATGCTCTTGTTATGGTGTATACAGAGCTAGAACTCAGAAAAGAATCATTTAAATGGAACATTTTTTGGGCTTAATCTGCAGTCAATAAGTAGCCGAACACTTCTTGAAAGCCTTAGATAAACTACAAGGTAAATAATCCATACTGAAGTTTCAGAATTTTTTACATAAGCTACATAAATGTAAACACTACATTACAGTAATACTACAGAAACAGATATTAATAAGACTATTCCATTGAAATAAACTGCTACTTACATGAATTAACAGTTGCTGGTGAAGTCCCAACCCCCAATATAATATAATTTTAACTAGTTCAGAGTTACAAGTCGTGAAGCAACTACAAATGCATCGTAAGTTCTAGGCCTTTATGAGAGAGTGAGAGAGAGAGCACAAATAAAATGTAAGAACATGTATTTTTTTTATTTGTTCAGAGGACACGAACAAAAGATATTTTAATGTGCTTCGATGAAGCAGCTTGAGGTAAAGTTGTCAATAATGCAGCTTCAAAGAGCATCCAATCTCACCAAAACAAACACAATAATTGCAATGGAGCTACTACACACACATCTGGTAGTTTACAACTTTACATGACATTCATTGAAATCAATAAGCATCACGTCTTTATTAGTTTATTTCACCTACAGATAAAACCATACCTGATATTCGTACCACTGTGACACACACTTAGCCTTTGACTGTTCCTCCAGTAGTGCCTTTGGATCAGTTACTTCCTCATCCGCCCTGTAACACAGAGCAGGATATAAAGATAAAAACAAGAAATCGAGTTGGAACTTTCCAAATTGATAACAAATTAACAAGAAAAAAAAGGACACAAGCAGGAGCTAAGTGCACCGGGCTACCCTTTTTTATCAATTGTTAAAGCATAAAGTGCAGTACCAATATGATTTTCAATGGATATGCTACTAGTTATTGCTAACATGCATGGTGAAAGCATGGGTCCAACTATTTTGCATCCTGATTCCATTAATCAAGATTGACATAATAATCAAAGCTGAGTGTTCTCATCTTGCAAACGGGAAATGCGGCAGGTAGAGTGTGGGTGGTAGTCCTAGACCCTAGTCAGCACGAACGCGGCAATCACTGGTTCTCCGCGCCTGGATGCGCGGCACCCATCCACAAACAGCCGTCCTGCTCATCTCGCAAAGCCATTACATCACGACCGCCATACCCTCAACACGAAATCAACCATCCATGAATAAACGTGCTCCAGAGCCGCGATCCATCAGAGCAGGCGAGCAGCGGAAGAGGAATCACGCGAACGCCTACGCCCGGGGACCGCGATTCGAACAGGGACCGTTTCGTACAGATCATCGGTAAGATACCGGTAGAAAACCGAGCATGGATTGGATCGGACTACTCACATGTGCGCAGCGATTCCGAGACCGGGCGAGCCGAGGAAGATCCCGAATTGTACTGCGAAGAGAAGACCTTCTCGAGATTAGCCCACGGGGAAGACGAGTAAGGAGATTGACTGAGTACGGGCGTGATCGATGGAGGAACGGGATCTGAGATTACCGCAGCGAGAGGAGGACGGCGAGGTCGGACGACCGGGGCGCCGAGAACGGTGTGTGATATGAGAGGCGGAGGAAAGGCTGGAGGTGGAGCGAGCCCGGCGAGGTGGTGAATGTTGAAGAAGTTTCCGGAATCCGGACCCGGACCAGGAGGAGGTATTGGGCCAGGCGAGATAGCCCAGACATTTCTTATGTCTCCTTTCGAATGCCATATTTTTCTTCATTTTTTATGTTTTAAACTGATTATTATAATCTTTCTATGTGATATCTTAAAATTCTTGCATTTCATGGGAGACCTAGTGAATTAAGGAATGAATGGACAAGAGAGGTTTTTTTCTGAATTATTATTTATCCTTTTTTACTTTTAGACATCAATGTTTGACTATTTATTCTATTTAAAAAAATTTCGAGTAGATTATTTATTTTATCTTAAATTAATTTATTATTAGAAATACTTTTCAGATGATTTTTTGTTTTATATTTCGATAATTGTTTAAATAAGAACCGCGCGCAGTGTCTTGTGGGCCCGTCGATCCGCTGCCGCCTACACGAGCCAGTAGGAATCTATCTCCATCCATCGCGCGGATCCCAACACCGCCCAGCGCGCATCTGTACCGTCCATCCGCATCGGACGTCTCTGGATCCTGGCGACCATTGCCCCGGAATTTCCCCGGCTCCCGCCGTCTGCCCCTCCAAATACCCGCCCCATCCCAGAGCCGTCACACGCCAACTCCTACCAAGTACTAACACCGTCTCCTCGCCGCCGGCTCGCCGTCCTTCTCCGCTTCTCACCACGCCCCAATGGCCCGCACGAAGCAGACGGCGCGCAAGTCCACGGGCGGCAAGGCGCCGAGGAAGCAGCTGGCGACCAAGGCGGCGCGCAAGTCGGCGCCGGCCACCGGCGGGGTGAAGAAGCCGCACCGCTTCCGCCCCGGCACCGTCGCGCTCCGGGAGATCCGCAAGTACCAGAAGAGCACGGAGCTGCTGATCCGCAAGCTGCCGTTCCAGCGCCTCGTGAGGGAGATCGCGCAGGACTTCAAGACCGACCTCCGCTTCCAGAGCTCCGCCGTCGCCGCGCTGCAGGAGGCCGCCGAGGCCTACCTCGTCGGGCTCTTCGAGGACACCAACCTCTGCGCCATCCACGCCAAGCGCGTCACCATCATGCCTAAGGACATCCAGCTCGCGCGCCGCATCAGGGGCGAGAGGGCCTGAGCGACCGTCGTCATCCTACGGTTGCTTAACTCTACTTGTAGTGCCCTGTTATCTATGGGTTCGTTCTGCCACGAGATGTTGGGTCGCTGGGTAATCTGATTGTAAATCTGCTGTAATTGTTTTGGGGGGGGGGGGGGGGGTATTCTTATCTGAATGAAATGAAATCATGTTTATGTTATTTCAGTCTCATCAGCTTGTTCAGAATTCTATTTTAACAACCATCTTGTTTTGTCACATTGCAACTGGAAACCATTTTGAGGTAATTGAAAAATGTTGATTGGATTCTGTGAGTGGTTATTTGAACGAGTCATTTTTCCTACTGTACATTCAAAGCATTTGAACAAATGAACTGTATTTACCATGGATTCATACTCCAGTTTGCAGAATTTGCAAACATGTACTACTAATATACTTACAGAAAGTATTAGCCATCCACAACAAAGATAAGATGTGAAATCCACGCTTAGCTAGCCTAAACCTTGTACCACATGGTTACAGGTTCTGTCAACCTAAACTTATACTATTACTAAAGAAGTCTACGTCTGTTCCAACTTCCATCTTAGCCTCAAGGGATCACAATTTGTTTCAATGTGAATGCTGCTCCTTGCACTGGTGACCGATCTGTACTGGTGAACATCTGTTGTTGACAGCCTCCAATTGCTATCTGATGCACATAAACCATCTGAATACCAGAAATTGGTCGGATGCCAAGATACAACAGTCACCAGTTCATTGCATATAAGGTAAATTCCTTATTAGTCATCCAAAAAATTTATAGTTCCTTATTAACCACTCAAAATTTTAAATTTCTTTATTAACCACTAATGTTAACTTTCTTTTTTTATTCGCTACTCCTATACATTTTGAAACTTAAAAAAGACCTTTCTACCCTTCTTTCAATTTTTCTTAAATTTTATCATTACTTATTTTAGTGGATGTTATTTTGGTTTTGGAGCATCTAAAATTTAGAAAATTTTTTTACTTACAATTCAAATTCAAATTCAAATTTTAAATTTTAATGTGAATTATTTTATTTCTTTTTAAGCTTGTAGGCTATAATGTGAATTTGTGATATAAATTGATTCCTATAACATTCACTAAAATAGGTAATGAAAAACTTAGTAAAAAAATGATTGAGGGGCAAAAAAGTCTTTTTTAAGCCTCTAAATGTATAAGAGTGGCGAATAAAGAAAAAAAAGTTAATATTAGTGGTTGATAAGGAAATTCAAAATTTTGAGTGGCTAATAAGGAATCAAAAGTTTTTTCGATGGTTAATAAGGAATTGACCCTTGCATATAGCATGGTGCCGTGCATAGACCCATGGAGGTAGATGCCACGAGTAGCAGCCAACTGCTGACTGACAGCATCTGAATTGGGGCACTTCATGTAAACTGCTGATTAGACTCATTTAAGCTTCAAGATGTAGTTGCCCACTCTAGCAGAAAGGATAGGTGCCATGGTTGTGATAAAAGCTGTTAATATCTACAAGCCCTGAAAAGGTGGAAATAAACCTCTTAAATCAACAATGCAACTTTCATACGTTAATTGTACTAGAAAGAGAACCCAAGATGGATGGAACGAAATGTTGATTCAGATCAACAAAGGAAAGATGCAACTGCACACCTTATACCTGCTGATTATGTTGGCCATTACTTGATGGTTCAGGAGCATGATATGTTGTAAAACCTAGTTCCTGAAAAGTAACACTTGTGTCAGAAAATTCTCCAACACATTTCCATTTTCCTTTCATGAAAAAAAAAAGAGAATGGAGGGGAACTGACATACCCTTGATATGGTGGGGAAGCTAGGATTTAAGCTCTGCTGCATTTTGTCTCCATAAAACAATGGACCTGGAAATGAACTTGAAAGGTCAGCCCCCTGCACATGAAAGAAAAAGGACAGTTAACATAACTGTATCTGATAGGAAATATCAGAGATTGGCAAAAGGATATGAATATTATGGAACAAGGTTATACTTTGCGTGCCACTCATAACGTGCTAATGAAGCACAAGATATCGTTATCAGCAGCCGTAAATAGAAAAATGATTTGTTTCACACCTATCCTCCCTGCTGGACCTCTTCCCTCCCCAGTGTGCCCCATTTACTTTTTTTCCACATACATCTCTAGCGCCACACCTGCCCATGGACTAACCCACCTAGTTGTTATAGTTTTTATCCAAGTCCCATGCATAGTTTCAAGAGTAAAATAGTGAACTAAGTAAATATTCTGGCGGCCACAATTGTCTTGTCTCTTGTGATACACTGGTGGAAAACAACCAGTTACCACCAGTTATTGACCATGGATGATATGGCTAGTCTTGTTGGCTTTCAGCAGGAGCAACCCCCTCCCCTCAATGCAGATATTAGGGGTTGTAGAAGTCTCAAACACACAAAAAAAAAATGTAGCAAAGACCAGCTGATCCATGGCAGTCCAGAGGGCCTATTCCCCTTCCTATCCATCACGTGGGAACAAAATTCAGGACAAAGGCACAGCTAATACAAACTTGAGATGACCATACTGCAACATTTAAATTCTGGATCCCTAGAGCTAACTATGGATAAAAGGTAATTTATAGGATGCCTGACATATGAATACCGCCTCAAGAAACACTAGTGTCTAGTGTTATGGACATTCCATACTTGCAACAAAATTTAAAGGATACATCAAATAGAACAATATGAAAAGACTTCTACACAATGTCACCTTTTGGGAATACATAAAAGCTAAAGAACATGCAAATGGCAATTCTAGCTGTTTACTATTCAGGTGCTCTATGATTGTGCATCACACAAACATCCATTCAAAGAATCAAACAACGTAGAACAAAACCATAATACAGATCTCATACAATGAACAGAGGATTTGCCGAAGGATTGCAAAAACAGAAACCAAGGCCCCACAGATCAATGTTGTGAAAAGCTGAAGCAACACAAAGCTGATTCTCTAATAGCACATTCAGTATACTGTTGCTAGCATGCTGCTCAGCTATAGTAGATGTGCTGTTCAAATCAACCATGTAAAGAATAAAGCTGCAATTACCTGAAAAATATCATTTGAAGGTTGAGTAGGAGCATCCAACATGGTAAACTGTATTGCAGAATGTTCTTTCTGCAGTGTCTTCTTATTCTGCAACCTTTTTTGCATGCCATTTTTTGTATGCTTTTCACCTTTATTACCTTTCTTTTTTTGCCTTTTTGCTCTTGTACCACTTAAATGCTCCATTGCTTGTTCTGATCCATTATCTGTAATATCAGCTGAAGAGGATATCTGGTCGTCCTCAACATCAGATTGAGCTGCTGATGCGTCAATGCTAGTTTGTTTCTGAAGAATTTCTTCAACTTTCTTTAAGAGTTTGACTGAACATTGGTCCAGCATTGTGTATGATTCCTCACATTCGGATGCCCGAGCGACAAGTTTAACATATATCGGACACAAGTATTGGTAACGGCTAGAAAATTCCAATGTGGTATCAACCTGAACTTTACGATCTTCAACATGTGCCACAGTAAAATACCTCGCATCTTTTGTCCATCGCTTCAAGATGTACCTGTCTGGCAGATACTTTATATCCATGGTATCTAGAACTTTTAAAGCATGGCTGCACAGGAAACCAAGTGTCTCAAACTTCTTACATGAGCATGAAACTGTCTGCTCAGAAGGGTTTCCATAAACTTTAAACTGCCTTTCTTTCTCAAGAATTGCAACAATATACTCCCGGCATGGGCCATTTTCATCACGATTCACAATATAAGCTGACTGGAACTCTTCATATTCTTCTTGGAAAAGCCGATATATCATACCAGAATAGGACTCGGAAGCTTGTTTAAGAATAGGAGCCCTAATTTTGAAATCTGACAATTTAAGTCTTGAATCAAATTCAATCTCTAATTCTGTATACCGTCTGTCATCGACCACTTTCTGAAGTTCCTTCAAGAACAGAGTAATATCTACATCTGATGGCAAATAATCTCGAACATCAAAATATAAATTTTTATTCAATTGTGTGTTCTTCATACCAGCTGAAAATGTCCATTTCATGTATGGTCTGGCCCACTTTTCTTTTTCTTCAAATACATTTTGTAACCACACATTGCCATGAAGGCTATACTTATTTATCATAGTTTCCCAGGCAGTGAGAAGCTCAAACTCCTCCTCATAATCATTTATGCATGCTTTGAATTCCTTCATGAAATCACAATCCCGTCTAATAAGGTGTTTTAGGTTTAATTTTGCAGTCTGCTTCAGTTGCAATGTGCACAGAGCATGGCATGTACCAGGCATGACTGATGAGATCGCCTCTGCTATTGTTGCATGTTGACATGAAAATATTGTCTTAGGTGCTCGTCCAGACATTGCACTCAGGAATGTGCCAAACAGCCACTGGAACGATTCTAAAGTATCATCATACATAAGTGCCATTCCCAGTAAAATGGTCTCCCCGTAATTGTTAAAACCGATAAACGAAGCAAAAGGCCGGAGGCTCATGCTGCCCATGGATGCAATATCAAAGGAAACAACATCACCAAATTGGCCAAAGTCTGTAACCATCTTAGCATCCGCCCAGAAAACATTAGCAACTTTATCTTCAGCATCCAGCTGTACAGCATGATAAAATAAAGGATCAGATCGAGATCGGTTCTGAAGGTAGTTCAACAGAGCAGCAGCTTCTCCATGCTTGATTTCCTGCCGCCTTCTAGTTCGCAGGGGGTGCTGCCATTCTTCCAAAGTAGCAGCACACGACAGCTTACTGGGGTTGTCAGATTCTAAAAATTGCAAATCGCTTAACTTCCTTTGCAACGGATTAGCACACGAAGGTACCAACAAAGAATGATTATGCTGTGGCTCAAAACCAGAGACTTCATACTTTGAATTATCATTGCTGCGTCTAAGAACCAAGCACGCCTTACATCCTGTTCTTATATTAGGCTGTGGAGTCTTGGAATGATTGGTTCTTTTATCTAGAGCTTTGAATCCTTCCTTGTAACAAACAAACTTACTGGATCTCACCTCACCAGTTTGCCTGCTCTTATTAGCATATTTCTTTCGGACATTGAACCCCAATTTCTGCCCATAATTCTTATAGAACTCATGTGCCTCATCGTTGGAAACAAATTGTTGACCCAAACGTGGCGTATAATCCCCAGGCACCATTTGGAAACTGATAACACTTCGAACTGCTTCAATATCCACTGAATTTCTGTCCCCTAAATTATTTTTCACGAGACAAAAAAAAACTTTTCAGACTCTTAGCAACTGTAAACTCATGTGCATAGTAATGTATAATGTACAATCTGTAGTAGTCTACAACTGGAATAGGTAAACACCAATTGCACCGCAAGTTTCTAGAGAATTGGAAAAAAAGGCCTATCATTTTTCTTATCATTTGAGCGGGCGATTAAAATAGGTAAAATGACAAGTACTTCCCATTAAACCTACATCATCAAGAAACACCGTCCCTGTATTCTATCAGTACTGGAACCACTCGTGTCTCTAAGGCATGGAACCGTACAAAGTAAGCACAACGAAAGTCTACAAGACCAGGCTTGGGGAAACCAAAAGGAAACCTGCAATCGGCGGGTGGACGGCAGGCGGCGGAGGGGCGGGCTGGGGCTCCGGCGCCTGTGAGCTCATCGGCAGCGGCTGAGAATGGCCGGCCCCAGCCCGCGCGAGGAAACTGGGTGTCAGGAGGAGATGCGGCCGCGCGAGGAGTAGCTGCGACTGCGAGCGATGTGGCGCCGCGCAGCTCAGGACCGCGGAACTGCCTCGGCCGTCGGCTCCTCCGCAGCCTCGCCGGCGAGATCGGGAGAAACTCCCGCTGGGCTGAATAGTCCAGTTGGTCCACACGCCGTTGCAGCGGGCCGGGCTGCATCTTCCATCTAAATGGACTGGATCCCACCTCGTCAACCGCTCGGCCCGCTGGGCGTGTATGTGCGCGTGGCGCGCGCACTCCAGTTGCGCCCACATGCTCTGCACCGAAGCCACGTCATCGCCAACTTGGCTAGTAATGCTTCTTCCTCCTCGCGCTCGCCTCTGCAATTTTTAACGAGGGGTTTTCGAAGCATCCGTGCTTTACCATCTGTAGCGCACCTCGTTTCCGAGATGCACTATGATACACGTATCAGTCTCTGGATCAGTAGCTGATACGCACAACATAACAGAATGTATATCGAAAGCATACTTCGAAAGGAAAAACTAACCTGAGACAGGACTTTTAGTGGCCACACCGTGAGGATCTCTACGATCCTACACCGGTTGACCAACTAAAAGCAGAGCAGACAGCGAACACCAGGGCCCAAATCCACAGGCAGACTTAGGAAGCAGAACGAAATCAGCACGACATCTACGCAATCCTCACTGTCTAAAATCACAAATGCAGGCGGGTGAGTACATAAGGTACTCAGCAAGCTCCAACACTAAGCAAAGGTATAACTATAGATGCACATTAGTTGTAGCAAGGATGAGGCAGCAAGGTTCATGTTGCCAAAGAGCCAGTTTTATGCAAGGTTCACTACAGAAGATTTTAAAAGGGAGTGAAAACATTTATTATCCATATATTAATAAGTTGGATCTGGGGGAGTACAAACCGTTCCCGCCAGTTCCCTAATTTTTAACTGGAAGGGCCTCCACTATCCCCTCCAGACACTTTCCAAAGCACGGGTAGCTACACCCACTCACACTTCAAGGCAGTATAAAAAAACTAATCGTAGGGCGCCCGAACAGTAGCATGTCAATACCGTGACAACGGCCTATCCGGAAGGATTTTTAACTCTGCAGAGGTTGTACACTGTACCCACAGGTTATGCTACTCCTGATCATTAGAGTTGCATAACGCTTATTCCACATCTACACAGTTTTCCACAGATTCCACGCAAGGTGCAAACAGGGGCCATCCCTCGGGGTTTTCCAAGCCGTCGATGACGCGTCGGTACATTTCCGGAGCCGGGTCGTGAATATCCACCGCATTCACGCCTTTTCTTGGTCCCTTTCAATTCCGAGTATTACCAAACCAGGGGCTATATCCGTGAGCTTACGCTCCCATGACGCGGGCAATTACCGTCGAAGGCCAGGCAGCGAGTTATCTCACGCCCTTCTCATGTTCCCTTGTGTCTTCACTACCGACCCCCCAGTGGTTCGATGTGGAAAGAATACGTAGAGGGCATAAGTCCTGCCCAAAATGTACAGGTTCTGTGGTTGCACGGAAATTACCAAGTCGAGGGCTAACGAACCGGTCCTTATATGGCAGGGGTGGCGGTCTCGTCCACGGCAGGTGGACCACGGCGAAGCCTACACACC
>BCLG01001979.1:0-23354 GCA_001602295.1 Zoysia matrella
CCTGGGCCTCGTGACCGTCGGGCTCTGGGTCGCCCGCCTGGTGCACGCCTTCGAGTGGTCCCTGCCCGACGGCGCGCCGCCCGTCTGCCTCGACGAGGTCCTCAAGCTCTCCCTGGAGATGAAGACGCCGCTGGCCGCCGCCGCCTTCCCCCGCGCGGCAGCCTGAGCGAGCGCTTCCTAATAAAACCGTTTGCTGTGTGGACCTCGTCACTGTGGCTTGTTTGCGTGGATCGACTGGGTATTGTGTGTGTTAGCTAAGCTTATTTCGTTTGTCCCTGTCTAGGGTTTGATTGCCTACAAGCAGCGAGTTCTCCACCGGGCTCCAATTTTGGGCAGTTTAGGAGTTAACCACTAGGGATAGGAGTGATAGGGTTCTCGCAGTCTCACGATCCAACTAGTATGTTAGTGCATTGTACTGTAATGATCAGTAATGCTATCTATGTAACGTTGCTGTTTAATTATAATAGTTTGTTGCGTGTGAATCGCCTGTTTTCTAGTACTGTAGTTGCATATATAATCGTCGTAAAACAGTATCCCAGGATTGGGGATATTGCAGTACCCCATAATAATTCAAGGAGGGGTGGGCCCAGCCCAAGGCCCACTATCTCAGTTTCCTTTTTGCAACTTATACGGCCCATAAAAATTCAGGACTTTTCTCATGGTCATGGCCTCTATTGAATGGGCACTTATCCTAATACATTGGTATTCCTGTTGGGTTCGGTAAATGGATAAGCTGTTTCGGTGATGTTTGGCTAACGAGAAATGATGCTGTGGATTGGGATAGAAAAATGAAGGAAAGATCTAAAGGTTTCATTCATCCGTATTGTTATATTCACCCTTCATTCAATCCCAATCCTATAAAGCTGTAACCATTTATTTATCCTATTTACTAAACGGCACTTAGAGGCTTTTTTGTCAGAGCTGGGCCTCTTTGGCAGAGCGACTAGCTCTCAATTTAAGGCAAAATCAGAGAAGCTTTATCAAATATTATTTTTCAAAAAAATAATTTTTGTCAGATTCTATAAAGTGATTAAAATATAAAGTGATTAAAAGGCTGAGAGTTAGAAAAAGTAGCTTATTAAGTGCTTCTCAGATTTTAAAAAATCACTTTTAATCACAGAATCACTTTACAGAAAAATCAAAATGAATCTAAAAAATCAAGAGCTCAGAACTCTCTTAACTCTGTTTTAAAAAAAATAACAGTTACAATCAACACCTGGCAACTTGTATCAAAGGCGACATGGGATTCGTATCAAAAGAGAGACCATGTACAAAAGGCTCCTTTTTGCTACCTAAAGGATGACTTGAGCTTTAGGTCAAAGCTAATTCAAGGAACAAATCAGTAACTGTGATGAATAAGAATCCCGCAGGCGCACAAAATGTGATGAAAGACGATGTGTATTTCAATTATGAAGTGCCGCCGATGGGAGGCTGATCGTGTGTGGTAGACGTGAAAATCTAGTGATATCTTAGAAAGTGTGCCCCATTGTACTCAAATTTTACGCTGTTGTAGCCGAGATTTAGCATGATCAGAAAATCTCTAACCAATCATTTATCTTATTTTCTATTCTTTTATTTGGAGTAGTTCTGTCTATAGCAATCGTCGTCTCACCGAAACAGCCAACTAAGGCCTTGTTCGCTTGAAGCCTAGGAATAGTTTCTGTTAGGATTGATTCCTCTTATGAAATAAGTCAATTATACTAATTACATAATACTTATTTATGAAAAATTTTATTAGAATGAAAATAAAACTCTATCTATTTTTATATTCTCTTTTCAGCACTCGGAATAAAAACATACATCCTATCATATGGAACGAAATCGAGCCGCAGAAAACAAGTATAAATCGGATTTTATTTCCATCCTAGTGAATACTTTATAAACAAAGTTTAAGTTGTTAACTTAGAATGACCTATTCTCTATCAAAAATCAATCCTTTTAAAAATAATTTATAACCTAACAACCGAACAAGCCTTAGTGACATGTGAGTTCTATTGTTTCCAGAACCATAGTGAATGGGATCGTCGGACGAGTGTTAGACGGACGAACGAGTCTACGGGCGATGACAAATAGGGGGCAGCTGAGCAATTCACTATGAATCGCTGCTTACAACAAATCCACGCCGTGAAATATTGAATCAACGGGCGCTTGTCGGATCGCAGAGCGTCAGACGATTCTCTTCTGTAGATAACAGAATTTAACTATTCAACTTCAACAAATTTGACAATTTTTGAGATCTCAATGTGCATGGACGATCAGACACTTGCTGTTCTAAACAAAAGCAGCTGCTGTAGGGCTAGCTGCCTAGCTACTCGTAGCCTCTACCCGCCGTGCAATGTAGGCTACTAACGGCTGCTGGCAGCCCTTGCGACGCGCGCGCCATGCGTGCATGTCGAGCTGACGCGACCCATGCACGGCGGCGGCATAAAAAAAAGCACAGGAGCACTAGCCACTGTTTACACGACAGCGATATGGATGCTAGGATCCATAGCCTGCGTGCGTGCGTGTAGGATAGGCAAGCTAGGAGTAGTAGTACAGTCCACTTTACAACAACAGTCCTGGCTGGACGGCAGCAGTCCCAGCTGTAACTCCTGTAGATTCAGGTCCAGGGGGTCCCCTAGGCGCGCATGCGGAACGACCACTGGACTGGAGCCGGAGCGTAGGGTTATCGCTATTCCAGCAGCTGGCCTCCGTGCTGTACCCCCATGTACACTCTGGCTGTTTTTCTTTTTCTTTAAAGACTGCGATCAAAGTTTGTTGTGACATATATTGATATAAAAAAGTTGTCTTATATTAAATAAAATAAATTTAAACCGTACAAATATAAAAATAGAAAATAAAAGAGAAACTAGCTGTGACAACTGTGTTTTCTGTAGCTGCAAGATGAACAGATCGCAAAACCACCAACACTTTCTACATCGAAAAAGGCTATCACCTGCTTCCACAACAATGTGTAACAGCCACAGGCACAAGAATCACACGGTGTAGCCTGTCGCATTAGCCATAATAACTAGTAGTAGCACGATTTGGCACACCCGCGCTCCCCCCACCCCATTGTTTAATCTTTGTTTTCCATTCAAATCACTTCAGCCCCCCTCTCCCCTCCCTCACCCAACCCCCCCGGGCCACCGTCGATCTTGTCCCTCTGTTTTAAACTTAAAAATTATAAATTATTTTAAATTTATATTCTTAATATTTAACTAAAAATTCATAAAAAAAGGGGAGTATACTATTATCTTACCACAAAGCAACAATGTAGATCATATCAAAACTTTTTAAGCAAATGTGAAGGCTAATCACATGTCGTCAATCTTCTACAAGTACAAAACATCGTCATATTGGAAGGTGAAAGAAAAAAATAGTAGACCCATTGTCTAGAACGGAGGGACGAGACAAATACGACAGTGGAGGCCCCCTAGAATGTGAAAACTGCAGAGGTATTTTTGTTAAAAACGGGAATGGACTGGCTGGTTTGGAACAAAAGAGTTCGTGCTTCGTTTCCTCTAGAAACTCACGAAGGAATGTCATTTTACATGAATGAAAAAAATCCATTCAGAGAGGAGGGAATTGCTCGCATAACCAGCTCCCACGCAGGTGCTCGAGGGGGACAATTAACATGGACTTAAGTTAATGTGGATATTTTCTTATATTTTTAAGCTACTATTATTCATATTTACTAAGCCACATATGTATATATTAATATAAAAAGCATATATAATCCATGTTTTTGAAAAAAAATTGGGGGGCTATCGTCTAGATCCGCCACTGCCTGCCCGGGTTTTAGAACAAATGCTCAAAACAAATGCCACAAAGCAACAATGAGGATCATATCAAAACTTTCTAAGCAAATGTGACGGCTAATTACATGTGGACCACGTTGCCAATTTTCCACAACTGCATAACGTCGTCATATTAGGCTGTGAAAGGAAAAATATTAGTAGACCCACGTCTAGAATGAAGTCGTCATTTTATATGGATAGAAATACGATAGTGGAGCCTCACTCCCCCCCCCTAATGTGGAAAGCACACAGTTATTGTAACAGTCTCAAATTTTTGAAATAATCGAAGTGTTGATTATGTCCTAATTTTTGTTCTGCTTCAAATCTGAAATTCAATTCGTGAGCTTTGTAGGGTGGATATTAATTCCCATCGTAGGAGCGAAACCATAAAACTAGACGTAACTAAGGAACATTTCTAGATTTTCAAATCCGCTATCAAACCTTAATCGTGAAAGTTGTTTTCTTAAATCTCGTTGTTTGCTTGATAGAAGTCTTGTTTGTTTGAAATTGTGCTTGTTTGGTTTTTCTTGGCTTGATTTGCTGATCTTTTATCTTTTTCAGTAAATCATATTTCTGCTGATGCTATCTTTCTAATCGGAAATGTTTTACTGCAACAGATGACTCCGAGGAGGTCTGGACGCTTTCAGGCTCGTTTTGAGAAGGCCGCTCGGGAGGACCCTGAGGTACCGCCACCCGCTGGGCGTGGTCGTGGTGCTGCCCCCAGAGGTCGTGGTTGCGATGTTGGAGGCCGTGTACCGGTGCCACCTGCAGCTGACGCGCCTGCCGTTGATCAAGGGTGTGGCCGTGGCCATGTTCGTGCTGGAGCACCAGTCCCTCCGCCTGGAGAACGTGGCAGAGGAGTTGCTATGGACCTTGGAGTTGAGCCTGCCGGTGTTGCCGTGCGTGGTAAGGAGCTTTCAGCTGCTCCGGTCCTTGTGGAGGTGATGACCCGACAGACGTTTCTGCTCGAGCGGATTGTCGAGCAGTCACAGCAGCGGCCTCGTGGACGTGCTCTTGCTCTTGATGCAGCACAGTACCACCAGCCAGCCGGTTCCCGCATGGCTATGTTTCTGAGCATGCACCCACCCACTTTCGACCAAGCAGTTGATCCTCTGGATGTTGATGATTGGCTCAAAGATATTGAGAAGGAGCTTGATCTGATTCAGTGTGATGATCAGAAAGCTGTTTGACAGGTGAAGCTAGCGCTTGGTGGGACACTCTTTACGCCACTTTTGACGATCCAGAGCAGTTTACTTGGGACGACTTCATCACCGCTTTTCGTGGTTTTCACATCTCCAAGTGAGCCATAGAGGCAAAGGCGGAGGAGTTCTTTAACTTTCGTCAGGGAGATATGTCTATCACAGAGTTCACCAACCGTTTCAACCAGCTGCATTGCACCCGAGGAAGTTTCGACCGAGCGCCATAAGATGTACTGGTTCTAGAAGCGCTTGCATCTTCGCATGCTTATTGATATGTGTCTGGCTTTGGAGGTGTCACTTCAGAAGCTTGATCGGTCTAGAGATGCGAAGAGGAGGGCAGCTGGTCAGGGAACCAGTCGTGAGGCTTCTCAGCGTCAGCGTTTCTGCGGATCGTTCTAGCAGGGATCGAGGCAGCCCACCTTCGCCTGATCCACTGCTCCTGCTCTAGTTTTACTTCAGCGACAGGGTTCTCAAAGTCTGGTAGGTGCTTTCCAGCAGCAGCAGTGCGCTTTCTGTTCGACAGCAGGTCAACCCTCGGTTCACTGTATCGAGTGTGGCCTGGACGACACAAGGCGTTTCAGTGCCCGAGGCATTAGCAGCAGGGTCCTGGGGGAGGTGGTGTTCTGTTTGGCACTCTCGCTAGACCACCGCACCAGTCTGAAGATAGATGAGTGCATTCAGCGGGCCGTGGCGCTGCTTAGCTGAGCAGCACGCACAGCCACCTGAACCACATCTCTGTGGAGGAGGCTCAGGAGGCACCCGATGTCATTGTTGGTGAGTTCTTGGTTCACTCTCACTTAGCGACGGTTTTGTTCGATTCAGAGGCTATTTGTTTGTGTCATCGGCATTTGCGACTACACATAGTCTCCCTATCTCACTCTTAGCTATACCTATACTTACCACTTCACCTCTTGGAGTTTATAAAAGTCGTGTTGAGTGTAGAGGTGTTTTAATCTTGATTGAGGGTGTGGTCTTCCTAGCCGATCTTATCGTCCTTCTCTCGCGTGATATTGATGTCATCTTGGAGATGGATTGGCTGGCAAAGCACAAGGGAGTCATCACTATTGCTAAGAGGGTTGTGTCGTTGGTTAACCACCACGATGTTCGAGTGGAGTGCGCCCCTAGAGCGTCTCGAATTTCACCTTCAGTTTTCAGCTTGCAAGAGTTGTCTTTGGGGTAGATTCCAGTTGTTTGTGAGTTTTTGGAGGTGTTTCCAGATGAGTTGCAAGGACACCCCGCGGATCGAGATGTTGAGTTCGTGATCGATCTGCTTTCTGGTACTGCGTCGATTACCAAGCGGCCGTACCGGACGTCTTTCGATGAGCTTGCATTGCTTAAGAAGCACATCGATGAGCTCTTTAGTAAAAGGTTCATTCGACCGAGTGCTTCTCTATGGGGAGCCTCAGTACTTTTCGTGAAAGGATGGGTCAATGCGCATGTGCGTTGACTACCGTTCTTTGAATGAGGTGATGATAAAGAACAAGTACCCTTTGCCGAGGATCGATAATTTGTTTCATCAGTTGAAGGGTGCGAAGTTCTTTTCCTCGATTGATTTGAGATCAAGGTATCACCAGATGAAGATTCGTCCTTCTGATATTCTGACGACTTCATTCGTGACGAGGTATGAGTCTTATGAGTTCATGGTCGTTTTTTTAGACTCACTAATGCTCTTGCCTACTTCATGAATATGATGAACAAGGTGTTTATGGTTGAGTTAGATAAGTTTGTGGTGGTTTTCATTGATGATATTCTCGTCTACTTCAAGTCAACGAAAGAGCACGAGCAGCATCTGAGAGTTGTGCTTGAGAGGTTGAAGTCTCATCAGCTGTATGCCAAGTTCAACAAATGCAAGTTTTAACTTGAGAAAATTGATTTTCTGGGTCATGTTACTATAGCTGAGGGAGTTGCCGTTGAATCTCGAGAATGTCAAGGCTGTTGTGGAGTGGGAGTCAACAAGAGCAGTTTCTGAGGTGAGGAGTTTTTTTGGTTGGCAGGTTACTATCGCCGATTCATTGAGAACTTACCTAGGATTGTTAAGCCTATGACCGAGTTGACTCAGTTGAGGGTGCTGTTTGTTTGGTCAGATGCTTGTGAGCGGAGTTTTCAAGAGTGAAGACGAGGTTGACATCTGCACCTATTTTAACTTTGTCGGATATTTACCAGGATTTCTAGGTCTTCTGTGATGCTTTTTGTCAGGGTTTAGGTTGTGAGCTGATACAAAACAAGAAGGTGGTGTGCTATGCTTCGAGACAGTTGAAGAAACATGAGTTGAACTATCCGACGCACGATCTAGAGTTGGTGGCTGTTGTCCATACTTTAAAGATTTGGAGGCACTATCTGATCAGCAACAGATGTGAGATCTACACCGATCACAAGATTCTCAAGTATATCTTCGCCCAGACAGAGCTGAATCTGAGACAGAGGAGGTGGCTTGAGTTGATTAAGGATTACGATCTTAGCATCAACTATCACCCGGGTAAAGCCAATGTGGTAGCCGATACTTTGAGTCGTAAGGCTTATTGTTCTTCTTTGATGTCTGGGCAGTCAAAAATTCTTGCAGATCTGACCAGTTTGAGAGTTGAGATTGTTTCTCAGGGTTTCTTGCACGAGCTCAGGTTACAGCCGTTGTTGATTAAGGAGATCAAGTCAGCTCAGAAGCGTGATCAAAAAATTCAGTTGGTCTTAAAGAAGATGAGGAAAGGCAAAGCATCGGGTTTCTGTGTGGATCAGCAGGGTGCTTTGTGGTTTGAGGACCATATCTGTGTTTCGAGAGTGTCAGAGTTGCGGGATGCCATTCTGAGAGAGGCTCATGATTCGAGATATTCTATCTATTCAGGCTGCATCAAGAGGTTCGAGGATTTGAGAACTCATTTCTGGTGGGTTGGCATGAAGGCAGACATTGCTGAGTATATTGTCTTGTGTGATGTTTGCTGGTGAGTTAAGGCTGAGCCTTAGAGACCGGCTCGATTGCTGAAGCTGTTGTCGATCTCTTCTTAGAAGTGGGATGACATCAGTATGGATTTCATCACAGGTTTACTGATGACGTCTCGCCATCATAATGCTATCTTGGTGGTGGTGGATCGATTGACGAAAACTACTCATTTCATCCCTATGAGCGAGAGGTACTCAGTTGATCAGTTGGCCAAGTTGTACATTGATCACATCGTGATGTTGCATGGTGCGCCGAGGAGCATTCTGTCAGATCGCGGGCCTCGATTTACCGCGAGATTCTAGAGCAGCTTGCATGAGGCTATGGGTACACACCTAGTGTACGATTTAGCTTATCATCCTCAGATAGATGGTCAGACTGAGTGTGTGAACCAGATTCTAGAGGATATGTTAAGGGCTTATGTAATCACCTATGAGTAGAGCTAAGAGGACAGTCTTTCTTTTACGAACTTCTTTTACAACAACAGCTTTCAAACCCGTTTGGGAATATCACCTTTTGAGGCGTTATATAGTAGGAGATGTCGTACCCGCTTAGTACCCGCTTATGTGGTCAGAGGTTGGTGAGAGGTATTTCTTCGGTCCTGATTATATTAAAGCTATAGAAGAAAAGTTTGAAAAGATCAAAAAACATTTCGAGTTGCTCAGAGCCATCAGAAGAGTTATACGCATAGGAGAAGGAGGTCTCTTTCTTTCGAGGTTGATGATTAGATGTATCTCAAGGTGTCACTTCTCCCTGCCATGTGTCGCTTCCATGTCTAAGAGAAGTTGGCTCCGAGATTTGTTGGTCCTTTTCGAATTCTGAAAAAAATCGGTGAGTTTGCTTACAGGTTAGACTTGCCATCAGAGTTAGCCGGTGTGCATCCTGTGTTTCACGTTTCTAACTTGAAGAAATGTCTTCGAGTGCCGGAGGAGCAAGTTACCTCTGATGCTTTGGATATTCGATACATGCTCGAGTACCTGAAGTACCATGTAAGGATCCTTGATGAGGCGTACAAAGAGACAAGGAGGTCCAAGATCAAGTTTCTCAAGGTCTAATAAAGCAACTACACCTAGCGAGAGACTACTTGGGAGAAAGAAGAGAGTCTGAGGAAGGAGTTTCCCTACCCGTTCGAGTCTGTTTCTTGATCTCGAGAACGAGATCCTGTAAGGAGAAAGTCTGTAACAGTCTAAATTTTTTGAAATAATTGAAGTGTCGATTGTGTCCCAATTTTCGTTCCGCTCTAAATCTAAAATTTCTTTTTATTTTTCTAGCGCCAAAAATTTAGTTCGCGGGCTTTGTCGGGCTGATATTAATTTCCACAGCCTTTCATTAATTTCCAAACCTCTCCCATTTAACTCTCTTATAAATATCTCCTTCATTTTATCCCATCCCACCAACTCCTCTCTCTTCCTCTCAGTTCTTTCCTCCTTTTCAAGTTTCAACAGAGGAGTTCTGGTTGGAGCCACGTCGCGCCGTCACCACTGCCCCTGACCTCTTCGCGCCATCCCCGAGCCGGTCCCCAACATCGCACCGCTTCGTCCCGTGCACGCCTCCGTTCCACGTCGCCCACCGGTACGCGCATCGTGATCCACACTGAGTCACGCGTCGCCGTCCGTCTTCGCGCTGTCATCGAGGTTTCGATCCGCATGTCACGATCTGCACCGAGCCGCGCGACCGATTCCGTCCGTGACACCGCTCTCTGTCGTCGATCGTGTCGTCCTCGATTTACAGCGTCGATATCTCCGTTCAAGACCCGGTAAGCGATGTCGCCTCCTCCTTCCGTGCTGTTTTCTCGGAATCAGTTTGAAGCCGAGTTGTATGGCGGCCCGTGCGTTAGAGCGGAGAGTGGGATGAGTGAAGTCCATCGTGGTCGGTGCTTGAGTGGTAGAATATTTAGAGAATATTCTATCGTTGAAATTGTTTTGTACGCTTAATTTTCAAAGATTTTTGGGAACTCTATTTGGTCTCAAAAGATTTCCAAAATTATTCTGTTAAATTTGTCTTATCGAGATCGACGTGTAGAATTTTTCGGAGAACATTTTGAGCACGTTTAGCCTAGTAATTTAAATTTAGATTTAATTATTTGAATTTAAATTGTCGCGTATCTAGCCTTACCCATGTTCGTGTTATGTTTAGCTGGTAATATCAAGGAGGAGTATCGCGAGCCTACTCAACAACCCCGATCCCGACAACAATCCTGAGCTACTAGGCAAGCCGCGTTCTTTGATCACTTTTATATCTAGTATTTTAAACCGCGTGTTTTGTTTGCAACTCTAATTTGCATGCTAACTGTTTTAAAATATACTAGCAATATTTCTAAGTCGTGCTTATTTATCGTTCCACAAATATGAGCCCTAAAATTGTTTTAGAATAATTATTTTATTTTTATACTTAGCTATACTTAATCGTATTTATTTTTATGCTCAGTTGATAACTATGCACACTACGTTACCCTGTATGGGCAGTGGCTTGATCTTGAAGCTTGTCGAGACTAGTTGTTTACCCGTGCGTTGATGGTGACGTGTTAGTGTGGTGTAAAGCTATGACTTCTCATATGAGATCGAAATACCTTACCTGATCAGTGGTAGACTCTTTACAGCTTTAGGATCCGATTGCGTAGGCACTTGGAATCCCTATTTTGAAGGACGGATAACGCGAGTTAAAGTTTGTGGATAGGTCTTGTGTGTTCGTCGGGACTACGACAGTAGTTCGCGACGACACTTCTCGTGGGTACAGGTGTATAAACTCTGCAAAGTTACAGTCATTACGTATTGCCACGTCCTTTTATAAGGACACCCTCTGAGTTGTGCTCTTTGTTGAGTAGTTTTGTTTTTCTTTTTCCTCTTCTATTTCAAAATATTTTGGACTCTGGCCTTTGAGCTGTGGTTGGGTGTGTAGGTTATACTGATATTTAAAATGAACCTCCGTCCGAGATAACGGAGATCCTTGCAGCGCAAGATAATAAAATTTGACAACTTTTAAAATAAATCTTTCTTGCATCTTTAAAATAAAAATAATATTTTAAACTTGCATTTCGTATTTGAGCCAGTCTTTACCCTTGAAACCATTTGCATGCATACATTGTTAATAGATAGTACATGGTTTGCTAAGTATTTATACTCACAGCTTTCTAATTTGTTGTTTTCAAAAGATACGCACAGCTTCGACTTTGACTAAGTCTTCGACGGACTGTAAAGTTAGCTCCTACTCTGAAGCATGCTTGTGTGGAGGAGATTCGCTGCCGCTGCCATAATGATGCTTCTGTTGCTGCATTCTATAGATTTTTTGATTGTCATTTTTCTGCTCTGATATATTTTTGGCTTGCGTGTCGATAGACTCCTTTAAAAAATTATATTATAATAAATTTACATTGAATTGCTATTTTCTATTCTTATTTTTTGTTTAATGTTTCTATTATGGTTTTTTGATTGATCGTTTGTGATATCGTGTTTGTCAACTTTTTAAGATTAGCAAAGACATAAAGATCGAGATTTATTGAAAGATAAGAAAAACTCGATGTGATAAGAAAAACTCGATGTGATAAGAAAAACTTTGTAGGATTAGCACAAGAGGCGGAGCCTGGTGCTGCGTATGAAAAAAGCTTCTCCAAGCTGTCTCCGAAGAAACGAGAATCAAAATCGTTTCTTTCGGGCCTGAGGCTGATCATGCAGAGCCGGGCTCACGGAGACGTGAAACTCACGAATGAATGCCGTTTTACATGAATGAAAAAAATCCATTCAGAGAGAGGAGGGAATTTTTCGCGTGCTGGTTCCCCAGCACCAGCTCCCACGCAACAGCCCTTGTGTGTGCTCCCGTGAGGCTGTGACCCGCCACCCTTGCGCCTGCCCGGGGTCGGATCCAGGAGCTGCTGTTCCCGCTACAGCATCCCCTTAAATAGCTTACTTATCTTAAGGCTAAATCCTATAAATTACTTGTATATAAGAAGCTCATAAAAATGTTTATGTAAGAGGTTAGCACAGGTCGCCGTTGCATCCTAGATCCACTCTGCTCCTACCCCGCCGCCCCCTTTGTGCACAGATCATATTATCTGCTTCAATTTTTTTAATTCTCCAGCACAGACTAAAATGACTTATAAACCTAAATATAGTAACATATATTAGTACTAACATAAAGATTCACAAAATAATCAAAACATTGTGCTGCCGGAAGTTGGTCGCGAAAATTCAACGTCACCCGGGAGTAACCAAAGTGAGTACAATACGTCCTTAGCTTCACTGTACCGTACGTTATCTACTTAGTTCTATAATTCTTAACATTTTAAATAATGGTTAGACGATACCTAACATAACTTTTATTTTTTTTAGAAATTTTATTTAAAAGTACTATATATGCTTATAATAATATATTTAAGAAAATCTAATCGTATAATTTTCTCATATTAAAACCTAACATTTTAAAAATTATTTTTTAATATTTAATTAAAATTTTATTCAAAATAACAAAAATTATGGAATCAAAGTGAATAAGAGTATTCATCTGTGCAAGTACCCTTTTTGGTTACGTGTGGTACACCAAAACCGTGCATCGGCATTCGGCACCACCACCAGCGGCATGTCCAATCATATCCAATCGTTGCGTCGACGTCCTTGTACCAGGGGCTGAACGAAGCGGTAGGTTATTTTATGTGCACCAACCAACATGTAACGAAATGTTTTACTAAAGCAGCGTTTTTGTACTATAGCTTGCTTCTTTCTGGCACTACGCATGCCGTTTAGTTTTATAGAATTTGCATATTTTTTTTACCGTGATTAGTACTCCCTTCGTTGTAATTTAAAGTTCATTTTGGGTCGAAGAACGGGAAAATCAAAAGTGAAAAAGGTGATATACTTTAAAAATGTGAGAAAAAAAATAGAGACAGAAAAATAAGATAAAAAGTGTATGAAAGGTGAGAAAAACTTATAATTTAAAAAAACTTGAGAGCTTTAAAATTAATTATAATTTATAATTTAGAAACGGAGAAAGTACTATTCATTTACTTTTACTGTTATACTCTCTTTCTTTTCTAATTAATGTTGTTATTGACTATATAAATATTAACTTTGATTATTTATTTTATTAAAAAATATGAGAAATTTTATATATTTTATTATAATTTGCTTTATCATCAAATTTATTTAAATTATAACTTATAATTTTTTAGATTTAAATTAATTTTTTGAGTAAAATAAATAGTTAAAGTTAATATTTACCGTGAACAGCGATATTAATTTGAGAATAAAGAAAATATGTTTACAGAACTCCACTAGTGATATTCCATCATTCATAGGTAAATACCAATTTTGTGTTCGGCTGACATGTCACGTGAACTAACCAGCAAACACTAGACATGATGTGCTGTAGAACGTGCCACTGTCAAGTGTTTACAACAGAGCATGCATGCATAGGGATGAGCATGAATCCGTGATCCGGCATCATGATCTCGATTGACGTACTGTTTTAGAGCAGTAATATGTACCCTGAAAAGAAAAGCGGACGATGCCCAACCTTTCAAACATCGTCTTTCGTTCACAGGCGTATAGTCTGGTCCTCTGGTGCCTTGCATATCGACGCTGCTAACAAGAAGATCCAGAACAATGTTGCAAGAGATAAGGATTCGGATGTGCTGTCAGAGTATGTCGGATCATTCTATTACCCAAAGAGCAAACAAGTGCAAAGCAGGTTGTACTTTGCCATGCCACAGTCCAGGTCCAGCTTACGCGCACGTTAGTTGCAGCCTTTTTTTCCCGGGGCCGGCCACCAATGGACGGGACCTGACGATCGTGCGGCCAGCCGGCGTTGATGCGGGGGCGTGCCCACACAGTGACGACGACCTGCGCAGCGCGCGGCGAGCACGGTCACATGGGCTGGTCTGCTCGCCATGCATCAATCGGATGCGATCTTTAATTTTGTGCTTACGTGGGTGCAGCGCCTCCGGTCGCCGACGATGGGGTCGAGTCGCCAGCGCGTCCGAGTGGTTTTTGTCTTGCGCGGAACAGCGGCGCCGCCGTACGCTGCTAGACCTGCCGTCGTCTTGCTGCTGGATTCCTGCTCCATGGTCGATCGCCAGGTTCCATCCATCAGGTCAGGTCATCGATGCTTTTTTTACGGGGTTTATGTTGGAGAAACGCTAGGATTGCTGTAGCGCAGCTACCTGGCCACACAAGTTTGGATCAAAATTCTCTAAATTCAAGTTCAAAATCCAGATACTGCAGCAAGTGATACAGTAACATATGAGAGAGTGAATAGTCCTGAATTTACACTGTAGCAGCGGCTTTCGTCCGTCGCTTTACTGTAGCAGAAGATCTCGTTGGTTGATTTCAGATCGGATGGATGTAGGAGGAAAAAATTCTGGAGCACTGTACCTCCTTGAATTGATCAAAACAATTCAGAGACCCGGTTCCAGAAGTTTTACTTTTACTGCTCCTTCGATGGGTAAAGATATTCAAAATTGCACATTTCACTCATGCAGAATTAGGTCACGAAAGAAAGGCATGTTTGGCTGCTATAGTCAAATATGATTGCATATCGTCATCAAAACTTGTCTTAAAAATTTGGTGAATAAATTACTCATCTCTTTTTTGGTACTCTTATATCTGGCGTACAGCGTGGCACGTTTAGTTCGACCATCAGACTCGCTATCAAGCCCGGTCCTACCAGAAGTGACAAGTTTGAAGAAAAACTTAACTGTTCTAGTACTCTGATTTTAAACTACTTTCGTCTACTTCAAATTCAAGCAAAAAACAGTTTTTCAGGGCTCACTAATCCATGCCGAAGCAAGTTTGAAGCTTACAGATTGCCTACCACTGATCTCAGTACATCTAAAATCTGGATCATTAATACTAATACAAATGCTCTGACTCTGTAGGACCTTTGTAGCTGGTGCCCTAACAAAGAATGCTCTGAATTTGGCTTCATGTGCCATTTCTGTAAAGTTTCTTGCATATATGAATGAAAACCAAGCCCTCTTTCGCGTCTTGACCTTTAAAAAAAGGGAGGAGTCCTACTTTCGTCTGTTTATTTTAACGTTAAAATAATTTTAAATCGGTGGAGATATATGCACGGTACTCCTAGGACTAGCACGTACTGTAGTCCAGCTTAGATAGGCTGTCGTACCGCACGTCGCTGAAGCGCGCGCATGCCTGGGACCGGACACTGGACACTGGACAGGAGCCGCTGCTTGCGTTGTGTAGTACTGTACGTGCATGCAGGACCAGGAGCTACGTCGTGCAGAGGTGCACGGTTTAATTCGGAGGGCCCATATGGCCAAAACGGGTACGTGCACGGAGCACGGTTGAACATGAGATCCACGTACTACTCCTACGCGCGTGCGCTCCTATTCGGTCAGTCGCAAGGGTGCTGTACGCGCACGGACCGCACCTGCAGACACGACCGGTAGGACTAGTACGAGAAGAGACGAGACGAGCCCAGCACCGCACCAGGCACCAGCTTCCGTCGAATCCATTCCATGCCCGGCCGACGGGACACGGGCGAGTGACTGGCGGCGTGCGTGCGTGCAGAAAAGCTAGGGGCAGGTAATGGGCCGGGGCCCTCGACTCGACCGGTCACGTCAATGGCGTCCGATCGAGCAGACCTGTCTCTGATGGCCAGGTCTGGTGGGTCGTATTGGTTGTACAGCTACAGGGCATGCGTATGCCCAGCGGATCTTGGTCGGGTCCTGGACGTCACACCCCACGATTTTTCGCCCTCTCACAGTCTCACCTGCCAACTTGCCTCGCCTCAGTTGCCTGAGGACAGCCATGACCAACAGTGTTACCGTTACCGCACGGAAGAGCAGCTTTCACCACCCCCATCCAACGTTTGCCCCATTTTGCGAATACCAATAGTCAAAATGCATTTAAACTTTATACTCCCTTCGGTTCCATGATGCTTTTTTATTTTTTAAATTAACTTTTGACTATTTATTTTATTTATTTTTTAAAAAATATTATTTATTTTATTGTGAAATAATTTATTATTAAAAGTATTTTAAACTTGACTTATTTATTTTTGTATTTTTATAATTTTTTAAATATTCAAAAAGTTAAAAATGTCACTTACAGTGGGGGAGAGTACTAGAATTGCTTTTTTCTTACAATACTAAAAAAAAATACAACATGCATTCCTGCTATATTATTAACGTCAGGTTCTGCTAGTACGTATCATCCATATAGCATTATTCCTATGAGGAAATCCAAAACGTATATTCTTCATAGCTATAATTCCTCGTAAGTTGAGGCACATCGATACATGGATCATTTTTTAGGGTGTTTTCTTATCGTTTATTTTAGTGAATTTTGTTAAAGCAAATATTCTCACACTAATTCATATTATGACCCACGAGCTCAAAGAAATAAAATTATTCAAATTGAAATTTAAAATTTGAACTTGCACTGAAAGTGAATATTATTCCCTGAGAAAAGTTTATAATCCCTACAACCCAACAATGTCCACTAAAATGAACAGTGAGAAAACTTAACAAAAAAATTGTAGAGGAAAAATAATCTTTTTCAAGTTTTAAAATATATAGGAGTGATGAATAAAAAAAATTAAAATTAATAAATGGTAATTTTCAAAAGATTTTCATTGGATGATATAACTTGTAATTTTTGGATGGGCCGCCCGACACGACCTATCTAAGCACGAATCGACATAGCTCGTTACTCAAGACCTCTAAAAATTAAAGCAATAGTCTTATTAATGCACTATTTAATGTTTGTTGAGTATATATAAATTCAATATATATTAACTAATTATAATTAACTTTATAATCATGCTGAGTTGTATCGCCCGCTGGGCTGGTGTGCCGGCCTAAACACAGCCCACGCTTCGTGCCGAACCGTCACAGGTCCGATTAGTTTTGAGCCGTGCTATGTTTGGACCGGGCCGATTTCACTGTGCCTTGAGCCAACCCACCTGACACGGCTCATTTGGCCAACTCTAATTTACCCGTAAGTTTCAATTGTACGTATCACTCGAGGGCCGGGGTTTCAGGACGCGCTCGGCTGGGCTGCATGCCCGCATGGTACAAGCCGCGTGGCGCGAGCTCAAGACGGGCCATCTGGACCGGTCGCGTCGCCGTTCGCCGGTCCACGTCCATCACCAAGTATTCCTACCTTTTCTTTTTGGAAACCAACCACCGAGCTGTAGATTGCCTTCGTGCGCCCGGCGGATCTTTGATGGACGAACCCGGATAAGGTGCAGAAAGCCAGGTGATAACTAGAGAAAAACAATTGAAAACTATTTTAACTACAATACTACTCGCTTCATCATAATTTATAAGTTTGTACATGAAAATTAAAGGTGAAAATGTTAGTATATACTCAGTGCCGGAGCAAGATCACTTTGTGTCAGTTGCTAAACCTTGTATAGGTGCTAAATTAACTGTAATTAAGTAAAATTTCGATAGTTTTAAGCTATTTTCTTATTTTAACTAACAAATAAAATAGCTCTAGGACCGATGCTGCAGCAGCGACCCAGTCTCCGCCTTTTGTATACACTGAAAACGAGGAAGAGAGATATTATAAAAGTATTGAAAAAAAAGAAAGTGAGAAGTGAAAATTATTTATAATTTAAAAAAATTAGAGAGTTTTAAAATAACTCATTATTTGAGATGGAAGGATTACATATCGGTTTTTAGCAAGTGAACTAGATCAGTTTTACGGATTTTCAAAAAAAAAACCAAGTGGTTTCCACTGATTTTTGAAAGATGCGTTTACGCAGATTTGTATCGACTACCACTTAATCGATCACGTGCCAAGTTATCCGGCCTAAAACAGAAAGAGAACAACAAATCCTCTCTTCATTAAGCAGGTCATCTATAATACATATATAAATGCTTTGACTATTTATTTTATTTAAAAAATTTGTGAAAAAATTATTTATTTTATTGTAAAATAATCATTAGTAGAAGTACTTTACATTTGACTCATTTATTTTTGTATTTTTTATAATTTTTTAAAAAAATGAATGGCTAAACGTTGATTTTAAAAAGTAAAAAATGTCACTTATTTAGAGACAGAGGAGTAGTCCCAATATTTGTGCTAATGCTACGGTCTAAAAAGTATTAACTTAAGAAATAATATATTAATATTAAAATAAATTTGTTTTGTTTTCTAACAACTTTTTTAAATCTCATGTATTTGTTCAGAATAGTCTTAACTAACAATAGTCTATGTGGGTCTAAAATCTGGGAGATTTGAAATAGCTCATCTATTAGATTTATCGGGATCATGTACCCCGGGTACTTCACAGCTCCGACTCGTACGTGTAAGTACCCGAGTTAGAGGTCGAACGGCAGTGTTCGGGCGCACGGCCCGACCCCAAGGTGACCTACGAAAGCCGCATCAAGTCACGAAGGCGTCGACCTCTGAGAACCGACCCTTGGAGATCGACCTTCGGGAAGGAATGTACGGCGTAATGGCGTATTTACTCCAGCAGCCCACTGCCAACTACCCTGACAGAACAGGACAAAATTCACCACGATGGCACTCCAGCAGAAGCCGCGGCAGTCTACGAACAAGACCGGACGGCACTGTCGCTAACACAGTAGTGCTGGACAGGCACTACAGCGCCCGCCCCTGCGTGCGACGCGACAGGTCCTGACTGAGCCTGGGCAAAGTGAATGATGGTGACGACAGCGAAAGGGCCCACCTGTCGACGAGGCAGTAGGATCGCATGAGACCCACCATTTGTAACCCCGAGCCACCCAATATAAGGAGAACCTGGGGAGTGATAGAGGGCGACGAAAGAAAGAATAGATAAAAACAAACCAACGAGCTACACAGCGAGCACCACTGGAGCCCAGGGTTCTCGCGTCCCCTCCCGCGAGCAACCCCTCTCATCCGTGCTCCAAGCATTTTTGACCCATTACGCATCCTCTTGCAAAGAGAGAATCTGACCCTTGTACTATTATCATCGAGATAATCTAATCCCTGGACGTAAGGTATTACACCGTTTGAGGTGGCTCGAACCAGGTAAAAAACCTTCTTGAGTGTCCTAAAGACTAGGCCATATCGAATACGAAGGCACACCGCCCCACGATCGTATCTTCGTACTATGTCGATGGTCAGAATGTCGACAGTTGGTGCGCCAGGAAGAGGGGTTTCTCTTTTGGTGTGCTCACGCTTCGATTTTTCGATGGCTTTCTGCTTTGCTGTCGTGGTAGATACTTCGATCTCCTACCTCCGTTTTGGAGGCTTCACGGTCGCTGTCTCTGAAGATGGTCGGTCATGGCAAGTCCCCACCTTCGCTCTGGGCAGGCTTTTCGCTTCGGGAGCCTGAACTTCGTCGCAAACAAAGGTGGCGAGCTGCGCCTCCAGGCTCCGTGCAAGAGGCGTCCTACTCGGTGGCGCTGGAGCCGTCTCATTTTGGGGCACGACCCGTCGAGGGAGTGCTTCACTCTCCATGCCCCGAAGGGCGCGAAACCGGCGACTCTCGGCAATACGCCGGGCGCCAACCCGTCCCCGCGCCCCGCGTTAGACCGTCGGCCAGGTCTGACCGCCACCGGGACGGACTAACCGCCTCGAGCCTCGAGGCAAGGCTGCAGCCGGGCCCAGCGATGTGGCTCGAGCCCGAGGACGGTCCACCTAACAGCAGCTCACAGCTGGAGGACAGCCGACCTTTGACACTCCGCTCGAGAACCTCGCGGCGGCAGCATGCGTTCTCGATGAGATCGCTACTCTCGAGGAACAAGCACTGAGGGAAGTGTACGACCGCATACGCTTCTACCTCGGCAGCGCGCTTCAACAACCAGAAGCGTCTCTTCGGCCCCAGCAGTCTGAGACGAGAAGCAACCGCCGGTCCCAAGATCGGCGGAGCTCGGCGTGCGACAGGCGAGTCGAGGAACAAAACCCTCGACACCACGCAGGGTCGGTCCTCCCGCGACTCGACCCCAACCGTGAAGCCCGCGGCACCATCGACGCTAGACGGCATGCGAGGAGGGAGCTCCGCGCTGAGTCTCGGCGGAGGCGCTCCCACGACCGCTACTACCGGCGCAGCTCCCTTGACTCCAGAAGCCCAAGCCCTGATGGGGTTGGGCCCAGAGCGTTCGGATCGCTCATCCGGCACGCGAAATTCTCGTAGAGATTTAGCGCCTCGACCACCATCGACCGCTACAACGGGGAGACGAACCTCGTCCACTGGCTCGAGGACTATCGTCTTGCCTGTAGGACCGGAGGAGCGGACGACCTGTTCGCCATCCAGTACTTGCCGCTCTTCCTCACCGACTCAGGCCGAGGGTGGCTCGAGCACCTCCCCGAGGGCTGCATCCAAGACTGGAGCGACTTGCGCCGAATCTTCGTCGGCAACTTCTAAGGGACTTACACGAGCCCAGGTAACTCTTGAGACCTTAAAAATTGTAAGCAGGAGCCCGGCAAGTCGCTCCAGGATTACATCCAGCGCTTTTCGCGAAAGTGCAACGAGCTCCCCGACGTCCGCGACACCGACGTCATCGACGCACGGCGTTCAAGGCGCTCGTTCACAAGTTGGGTCGGAGGAACCCTCGAACAGCCCGAGACCTCCTCGACATCACCACGACTTTCGCCACCGGGGAGGAGGTCGTACAGGCCAACTTCGACCGAAGTCGAGCGAAAGAGGAAAGGTCTGGGATCGACCGTCGGGGCGATCGATCCCCCGATCGGTCTGCCGACCGCCGCAACGAGCGAGGCGACGGCAGCTCGAGCCACAAGAAGGGGAAGGGTCGGTGCCACGACGACGACTTCGTGGCCGCTGCCGACCGGCCGGCTCGACCCCCGACCAAGAAGCCGGCCAATCACGAAGGCCACTTCGAGAAGATGCTTGACCCGTGGCGGCCCCGCGACCTACTGCGAGTCCCGTGGCCGTTAAAAGAGAACCTGGCGGGAGGACAACGCGGCCAACCCCGCGGTCCCCCGCTACCCCAAGTGGATCGAGGTTGAGCCGGTGCCCAAGATCACTTCAATCGGGCAGTCGGGTTCATCCGCAACATCATCTGTCGGTTTGGGGTTCTGAACTCCATTATCACTGACAACGGCGCGCAATTCACCGGTCGGCAATTCTGAGAATTTTGTGACGAGTATCGCATTCGTCTGGACTTCGCCTCCGTGGAGCACCCAAAAACGAATGGGCAGGTCGAACGGGCTAACGCGATGATACTCCAAAGGCTGAAGCCACGGATTTACGACTTTGTCAAGCAGGCAACCGGATGATGGGTGAGCGAACTCCCATCAGTCCTCTGGGGTTTGCGAACGACCCCCAACAGAACTACCGGGTTCACGCCGTTCTTCATGACGTTCGAAGTAGAAGCGATACTGCCGATCGACTTCGACCACGACTCTCCGCGAGTCTGAGCTTACGACGAGGAAAGGTCGTGGGTCGCGCTGCAAGATAATCTCGACCAATTGCAAGAAGCGCGAGAAGTCATCCTCCTACGCTCCGTCAAAGTACCAGTAAAGGCTACGACGACTGCACGCTCGACGCGTTAAGGGTCGAGCGCTGAACGTGGGAGATCTGGTGCTAAGAAGGATGCAAACGAAAGCCGACCAGCACAAGTTGTCGCCCCCCTGTGAGGGACCCTTTGTAATCAAGCGCGCCTTGAGGCCCAGTGCTTACAAGCTGGCAACCGAAGAAGGCCGAGAACTCGAGAACGCATGGAACATCGAGAACATCCGAAGGTTCTACACCTAATAAAAACAGCTAAGTTCTTGAAACTTACTCTCATTCATCGTTTTTGGGCTGTGAGCTGTGGCCGTCTCGGCCACACCCCGCACCCGGGGACTACTCACCTCCGCCCTCTCGAGCGTCGAGATGTCTGACCTCGCTTATCGTTTTTTGATTTTTTGTGCCAAGGCACCGCTCCCCATTAACCCTTTACGTCGCCTCGGTTTTTTCGCTTACCTCGTTTTCGTTTCTTCGGGGTCGGATCCCCGACCCGTGCCGAGTTCGTGGACGACCCCAGAGCGATAACCTTCGCGCGCTTTTCGTTCGAAGTCTCCTCGCGGCTACACTATCCACGATCGGAAACCGATGACGCTCTATAGCTGTATCGGGCTCGAGACTCGACCCTACGAGCTATACTCGACCCGTTTATGTGATTGACATCCAGCGGGATGCAAAAAAGCAGCCGCGAGCAGCAAAAGGGGTCGGAAACTCAAATCCGTGTTTATATTGTCTGGGGTCGGATCTCTTTTTTGTTTCCTCAGGGTCGGATCCCCGACCCGCGCCAAGCTCGCGAGTGATCCTCGAACATGAACTTCGCGCGCGTTTTTCGTTCGAAGCCTCCCCGCGGCTATACCATCTACGATCGGGAGCCGATGACGCTCTACGGCTGTATCGAACCCGACACCCAACCCTACGAGCTATACTCGACCCGTTCGTTTGATTGATGCCCAGCGGAGCGCGAAAAACAATCGCAACTAGCGAAGAGGGGTCAGAAACTCGGATTCGGTCGTACAACAATGATTTCTTAATCAATATCTCTTATTACACGACACTTTTTACAAGACTAATTCTATACATAGGGGAACGCGCCGAACCTCTCAGGTAAGAAGTCCTCCGCCCTGAAGTCGGCGACGGCCTTCGCCCCAGGCTCCTGCATCTCCACCAAGATTGCATCCAACTGCTCGTCCGAGTAGCCGGATGCGAAGCCCTCGATGTCCCTGCTGAAGTCCGCGTTCGGGTAATGGGAGCGGGCCAGAGACAGAGTTGTCGCAGACCCGTCCTCCAACGCCCTCATGACGACGTTGGAGAGGACCCCCGAAAGCTGATGCAGAGCGTGCGTAAGAACCACCGTCGGGATGGAATCCTCCGGCACGCCGGAGTACAACTTCTTCAAGAGGTTCAAGCCCATCGACCTCAGAGTTTGAACCTCGCCCGTCAATCCTACACTCAAGACCATCAGAAAAACAATCTCGAAAGACGAAACAAAGTCAAAAGGGGTCCGCCCTTACCGTCTCATTCCTTTTTGGCGGCCTCGACGGCCTGCCCCTCCCGGCTGAGGCTCTTCCGGAGCCGCTCGATTTGGACTTGGGCCGCCGAGAGCTCCTCCTGGACTCTAACGGCCTCCTGGCACGTCCGCCCGAGCTCCGCCGCCTCCTGCTCGACCTCGGACTGCAGCACGACCCGCTCCAATTTCAGGAGGTCGACCTGCTTGAAGGCATGGTCACGATCCTCCTTGACGAGGCGAAGCGTCTGCTCCAAGGTCTAGCAGGCCCCTCGGTGTGCTGATGAAAGAGCCCGAGACGCCGCATCTTGGTGTCGTGATCGGCGGCTTGACGACGAAGCCCTGCAACACCGAAAGTTAAAATCCAACCCTGAGATCAGACGAATACGACACCACTTACCGACGACCGTGCGCTGGCCTGCTCGAGGGCCGCCGCGACCCGGGTAGCCCGAGCATCGAAGGCCACTGCCTCCGCGCGCGCCTTGTTCGCCTCCTCGAGAGCGACGCGGGCCGACTCTCGGGCAGCGAGG